>JASANF010011266.1:0-10863 GCA_030248245.1 Trissonchulus sp. WLG1_4
TTAGTGGTCAGACTGAAGCGGGGGGGAAAAATTATTTTCGATTCTAATTCGCTTCCTACCCCATCTTTTAATAAAAATATTAAACCCCCATCGTCAGCCATGCCCCCAATCTGATCTCTAGCCCCCAAAATAGCTGTCGCCCCTTTTAATAAAAATCTGAAGTGAAATTATTGGTGTTAAAACCCTTAGGGGTCGAATAAGTCGGAAAAACGGCATTTTTTCGACTAATGATCCGGAGTCCCCCTATATCCCCCAAACCTAGGGGGGGTCAAAATTGAACGCTCTTTCGAATAGGCTAGGTTAGAAGTTTGTAGGATGTAAGCTTTAGCTGGAAATCAAACTTTGTCCAAAAATTAAACTTTACATGAAATTTTTTGCGCAAAATTGGATTTAGTCAAAAATATTGCATCAAATGAAAACCTGCTGTTACCATTGAAAGAGCAACTTGTAAGCTACTAAATGCTGAAAAAATTTTGTAAATCGGTTCAGGCTTTGAAAAGTTACAGAACTTTTTCTGAAGCCACCAGGACCAGGCTGATCGAAGCGTTACAGCACAAGTACGGTTTCGTAGAAATTCCGGGCTATAGCTGCAAATTTTATTAAAATATAAAGCTAGTTAGTGTTTTTTAGTGTAGTAAAGTTATTTGTGATGCTTCTTAGCAGGTTTTTTCTGTAATTTAGGCCTCAGGCTTAGGCTTAGTGCTTAGGCTTAGGCTTAGTGCTTAGGTTTAGGCTTAGGTTAGGCTTAGGCTTAGTGCTTAGGCTGAGGCTTACTGCTTAGGCTCAGGCTTAGTAGGTGGGTCAGCAAAGGTTAGTCTTAGTTGCTTGCATCAAATAAAAGGACCTTTGCTACTGTGGAATCATAAATAAAGTTGCACTTTTAAACCTAACTTTGACTGTCAGTGCCAGCTTGGTGCTGAGCATCAGTGACGTTTTCAGATTGTATTTATGACGTTCTATTTCATTAGAAATCGCTACTTATGACCAAAGATGCATATTTTTCTAGAAAAATGTAATAAATTTAATGTCTACGCAAAAAGAAACTAAAACTTTTGATATGTAAGCTCAATTTAACAATGCATATTTAGCCTCTTTTTTTAGTTGGCAAAATTAAGATTTTTAGTATGAGTGAGCTAAATATGTTGCAAACAATGCTGTATTAAGTATATTATTATGTGTCAATTTATGACGATCAAACTTTAGGCTCGTATTACGACTGTATTGGTCATAATTTTCGATGATTAGCCCCAGTATGTCGAAAAACGATGATTTTCGACAAAAATTGAAATTTTTCGAAAATGTATACATCAACGTTTTTTCGCTTGGAAAGTGCTAAAAATGAACTCAGCGCATGCGAAAACCTATAAAAACGTGTTTTTCGGTGAAAAAATATCACTTTGAATTCCCCCCCCCCCCCACCTCAGTTGCACCGCTGTTAGTTATATGCAGGGTTTTTTTTTTCAAAATTGACAGTGGGTCCACGTTTGGTCAGGTTAATTTTCGTTGGGTCCAGTTAAGCACTGACTGGGTCAAGAATATATATGTCGTAAATCGTAAGTAGACATTTATATTATATAACAGTGGCGTAGCCAGAAAAAAATTTCGGGGGGGAATGACTTTTCAATTTTTTGAAGTGTATTAATATGCACCTAATTGCGATTTTAACGCAAAAAGCGACACATTTTAGCATTTGTTGGTCAAAACAATGCTCATTTTCGACGACAGCAGCATAAAACGTAAAATTGGAGCTCAAAACACCAAAAATTACAAAAAATGGCGGACAGGAAAGGTTCCAAAAACTATAAAATTTGCAAATTTTTTAATGCCATTAAAACCTGTAAATTTACTAAAAATTGTCATTTTTGTGACAATAAAACGATACACTAAATAAACAGTGTGTTGTTAAGCAAATACATTGCGCACAATCCAACACTTTATACAAGCACATGCTTCCAGAGAAGACAAAAATAAAGAAAATAAGCCACAGATTAGCAGGGATCTGGGGGCGGCAGCCCCCAGGAAAAAATTGGGGAAATTTTTAATTTTTAGGTTAAATTTGGTCAATTGGAGACGTATCGGAAATTTTTTCCGGCCGGACCATGAAAATCAAAGGGGGGACCTTTGTGTAAAATTTCAGTCGGAAAAAATTTCGGGGGGGGGGGGAATCCCCTGGCTACGCCCGTTATATAATGCCATTTTCTGTGCTAGGTACGCATTGACGTACCCAGAAAAAATTTTCGGGGGAATTACTTTACGAGTTTTTGTAATGGAATGAAATATATAGACTTTTTTGCAATTTCGACACAAAAATAAAATGGAAAATCACTGTCACACAGATGCAGGGGTCTGGGGGCGGCAGCCCCCAGAAAAAAATGGAGATTTTTAACTGTTTACGCCGAATTTGGTCAACTGGAGACGTATCGGAAATTTTTTCCGACAGGAAAATTAAAAACTACGTATATATGGGAACGTCACATCAGACAGTGTATTATACAAGTAAATTCAGCATAATGTACTTTTGCAGAGATGCATAGGCTTTGATGAAAGATAATAACAAGGACTAGTCAGCCATAGAGATGCAGGGGTCTGGGTACGGCCGCCCTCAGAAAAAAATTCGAGAATTTTTTGATTTTCAGGCAAAATTTGGTCAATTGAAGACGTATCAAAAAATTTTTTCGGCGGGGCGATAGAAACCAAAGGGGGGACCCTTGTTGATAATTTCTTAAGGTTCAACCAAAAAGGGGGGGTCGCGACCCCCGCGACCCCCCTATCTACGCCCTTGGGTCTGGCTTGGGTCAGGTTAATTTTTGCTGGGTCCAGTTAAAAGAACTTGAGTCTGGACCCACTCGTGGACCCAGAAAAAAAACCCTGGTTATATGTACATAAAGTGTCTGACCATGGTCTTGTACTTTCACCTAAAAACTTGTAAAAAGTCATCAAATCATTAGGTAAAAAAATGGCAAAAACAATGACCCCCCAAAGTCTCGGTTTTTACGGTCGCCGAATTTGGTCTCGGTCTCGGTAATCTCGGTTTCGTGGTCTCGGAAAAAACACTTTACAAACGCAAGATCACCTAATCCACAAAGTAGCAGGGGTCTGGGGGCGGCAGCCCGCCCCCAGAAAAAAAATCGCTTCCTACCGCATCTTTTAATAAAAATATAGAACCCCCATCGTCAGCCAAGCCCCCAATCTGATTTCCAGACCCCAAATAAGCTGTCGCCCCTTTTAATAAAAATCTAGAGTGAAATTATTGGCGTTAAAACCCTGGATCAAGTGCAGTTGGGGGAGGGGGGGAATAGTGGACCTATTTTTTGGAGTAGAGCACCTTGAGGGAAGCATTTTTTGGGTTAAATGCAGTTGGGGGGGGGAAAATAGTGGACCTATTTTTTTGAGTAGAGCACCTTGGGGGAAGCATTTTTGCTTCAAGAACCTCTATTTCATTTTTTGGATTTTCTGAGATACGACCCCCTGAAATCTGAACCCTCAAGGGACGTTTTCGCAATTTTTTTCTTAAGCTCTTGTTTTTTCCGTTCTAATCGTGTCTAAATGGTGTCAGATTATTGGTTATAATTTTTTAGAATCAAAACAAAGGCTCTTTGACCGGGTTCCTGCCGAAAAATTGGCCAAATTCGCCAGAAACGTCCAATTTTTGACTAAATTCAAATTTGGCCTTAATTTAGGCTTGGGCTTAGGCTTAGGGCTTAGGCTTAGTATGGGGCATAGGCTTAGGCTTAGTATCAGGCTTAGGCTTAGGCTTAGGTTCAGGCTTAGGCTCAGGCTTAGGCTTAGGCAATAAAAAATCGAAATTTTCAGAAAAAATTCTGCCAGCTTAGCCTAGAGAATCCTGCCAACTAAGCCTAGACGATGCCTTAAAACATCATAACGCACTCAAAACTATCCAAAAACAAAGATTATAGCCTTCGAACTTTGGCCTACGTTCACTTTCAAAAACACTGAAAATGCGATTTTTAAGGGGTCATAGCTCAGAAAATCCAAAATTGTGGATAAGGGTTCTATTACAAAAAATGCTTCCCTCAAGGTGCTCTACTCCAAAAAATTCTACTCCAACTGCACTTGATCCAAAGTTCGAAGCCAAAACTGGCTGTAATCTTTGTTTTTGGATGGTTTTGAGTGCGTTATGATGTTTTAAGGCATCGTCTAGGCTTAGTTGGCAGGATTCTCTAGGCTCAGCTTCGCAGGATTTTTTCTGAAAATTTCGATTTTTTATTGCCTAAGCCCTAAGCCTAATCCTAAGCCCAAGCCTAAATTAAGGGGGCGCTCCGGGAATCAAGGATTTGGGCCGTATTTTTTAAAAACAGCCAAATGACCTATCATTCTTGAAGGAAAGTTGCTCAAAATACTATTTCTGATGTTTTGACGTGCATATCCCCATAGCAAAAAATTTGGAAAAAATTGGACAATTTACTGATTTTATTCTACTTTTACACAAATTCAGCAAGTAAGCCAGTGCATCTACGCTTATTGAGGTTTTCCAACCAGACGATACGTAAATTTTAATATGAATGAAAAATTAAAACAATTTTGTTGCGTTCTGTGCAAAAAAATCGAACAAGAAACCATTTTTAGAAGCAGCAGACTCCAATATAAGCTGTGTGAATACAAAACCAATTTTTCGGCATTCGATTATAAAATGCTGGCAAGATAATTTTCTACAAAATTTGCACAATTATAACCTTAGGCTCTGCGCAGTTGAACAATTTTTTAGTTTTTCAAAATAAAGCTTAGAAATTTTTTTATATGAATTTTATTGCTCAGAGTTCGACTTCGAAAACACATAATGACATTTTTTATCCAAACCCGACATAAATGTTAAAAACCAAAATAATGTTCAACTAGAGAATCACGCAAGCTACATTTTGGTATATAAAGTGTGACTATACGCAAAGTATAAGCAGAGTTATCGTTTGCCGAAAATTCACTCACGTTTGGTGCTCTGGGAGTCACGTGACATGATCACGTAATTTGAAATTTTGCCTCCAGTGTTCTTTTGTGCCATACTACATATACGTATAGTAAAGTTTGACATTTGCCAACTATTTTGCGAATTTTCGATGTAACCCCCGATTCCCGGAGCGCCCCCTTAAGGTCAAGTTTGAATTTGGTCAAAAATTAGACGTTTCTGGCAAATTAAGCCACTTTTTCGGAAAGAACCCGGTCAAAGAGCCTTTGTTTTAATTCTAAAAAATTGTAACCAATAATCTGACACCATTTTGACACGACTAGAACGAAAAAACACAAGCTTCGGAAAAAAATTGCGAAAACGTCCTCACTGAGAGTTCAGATTTCGGGGGGTCGTATCACAGAAAATCCAAAAAATGAAATAGGGGTTCTTGAAGCAAAAATGCTTCCCCCAAGGTGCTCTACTGAAAAAAATAGGTCCACTATATTTCCCCCGCCAATTGCATTTAAGGTGGTAGTGTCGCCAAAGCAGTTTTGCTCATACAGGTTGTTTTGTAGGTTGCAAAAAGAGAGCTTTTTGATTTGAAATTGTACGTTCACTGAGATACTAGTAAAATGCTATATGATGTCAAATAAATACTACCAGACACTAGACTACCAATATCTACCAATATTTTGAACCAATCACCATTTGTAAGCCAGACATCACACAATAGAGGCATAAAAGTTCAAAAAATCAAGCCAGATATCAGATTGGCCAGCTTGTGAAGTACATGTAACGTTTTGACACACAATGTTTTGTCAAAAATAAGAAAAATAAAAAATAAAGGTTCGTTTTTCTTTAGATTTTAAAATAAGCTTCTAGATTTTTTACAATTTATCATTATTGCTGTGAGTACTTCACAGTTTACGCACAGTTTCACAGTTCAAACAGGTATTACTCCGCAACCACTCAAGCAATTTGCACTAAATTTTGTGTGCATAAACTAAAGCATATGTGCTTTTAGTCTGTAAAAACAATCTAAACAAAAAGTTTTATAATTCTGACGAAATTATCGAATGTGAATAGGTTTTCAAAACGTCATTTTTTCGACTTTGCGACTTCACTGCCAGCTGTACGCTGCATCAATTTTGCTGAAACTTAACAAAATTATTTGCCTTGAAACATACTTTTGGAATATATAAAGAACAATGATTTATCTTTCACTGAAAAAGTTTTATTGTCGCGCAAAATCGACTGCTTTCGCGACACTACCCCCTTAAGGGGGTAGTGTCGCGAAAGCAGTTTTGCTCATAGGTTGCAAAAAGAGATCTTTTTGCTTTGAACTTGTACGTTCACTGAGAAACTAGTCCAATGCTATACTGTGTTAAATAAGTACTGCCAGACAGTAGACTACCAATATCTGCCAATATCTTGAACCAATCACCGATTGTAAGCCAGACATCACACAATAAGGACATGAAAATTCAAAAAATTCAGCCAGATATCAGATTGGCCAGCTTGTGAAGCACACGTAACGTGTCGACGCACAGTTTTTTGCCACAAATAAGAAAAAAGAAAAATGAAGGTTCGTTTTTCTTTTGATTTTAAAATAAGCGTCTAAATTTTTCACAATTTATCATTATTGCTGTGAGTACTTCACTGTTTACGCACAGTTTCACAGTTCAAACAGGTATTACTCCGCAACCACTCAAGCAATTTGCACTAAATTTTGTATGCAAAAACTAAAACATATGTCCTTTTAGTCTATGTAAACAAACTAAACAAATAAGTTGATAATTGTGACGAAAAAATCGAATGTGAATAGGTTTTTAAAACGTCATTTTACCGAATTTGCGACCTCACTGCAAACAGTATACTGCATCAATTTTGATGAAACTTTGCGAAAATACTTGCCTCAACATATATTTTCAAAATATATAAAGAACGATGTCTTATCTTTTTATAAAAATGTTTTACAGTTACGCAAAATCGACTGCTTTCGCGACACTACCCCCTTAAGGGGGTAGTGTCGCGAAAGCAGTTTTGCTCATAGGCTGTGAAAATAGAACTTTTTGTTTTGAAGTAGTACATGCAATGAGCAGCTAGTCCAACGCTGTATGGTATCAAATAATTACTGCCAGACATCACACTATCAATATGGACAAATATCTTGGACCAATCGTCATTAGTAAGCCAGACATCACACAATAGGGACATAAAAGTTCGAAAAATCAAGCCAGATATCAGATTGGCCAGCTTGTGAAGTACACATCATGTGTGGACGCACAATTTTTTGCGACAAATAAGAAAAAAGAAAATTGAAGGTTCGTTTTTCTTCTGATTTGAAAATAAGCGTCTAGATTTTCCACAATTTATCATTATTGCTGTTATTATTTTACAGTTTAAGTACACCTTCACAGTTCTAACTAGTATTACTCCACAGCCGCTACAGCAATCTGCACTAAATTTTGTGTGCATCAACTACAACATATGTGCTATTAGTCTATGTAAAAGAACTAAACCGAAAAGTTGATAAATGTGACTAAAAAATGGAATGTGAATAGGTTTTTAAAACGTCATTTTTCCGACTTTGCGACATCATTGCAAACTATATGCTGCACCAATTTTGCTGAAACTTGGCAAAATAATTTGCCTTTTGGTAGATTTTTAGAATATAGAAAGAACAATTTCTAACATTTTGCTGAACAAGTTTTACAGCCGCGCAAAATCGACTGCTTTCGCGACACTACCCCCTTAACCCAAAACCCTTAGAAGAAGAAGAAACCGTTTATTCAGACTGCAAATTAAACACAATAAAGTCAAGGAACAACAACAAAAAAACACAGACTGAAAAGGTGGTGTAAGAGCCTTAGGGGTGGAATAAGTCAAAAAAACGGCATTTTTTCTACTAATAATCTGGAGTCTTTCTGTATCCCCCGAACCTAAGGGGGGGTCAAAATTGAACGCTCTTTCGAATAAGTTAGGTTAGAAGTTTGTAGGATGTAAGTTTTAGCTGGAAATCAAACCTTTTCTAAAAATTAAAGTTTACATCATTTTTTTGCGCAAAATTGGATTTAGGCAAAAATACTGACTCAAATGAAAACCTCCTGCTACCATTGAAAGAGTACCTTCTAAGCTACTAAATGCTGACAAAAATTTTGCAAATCGGTTCAGGCTTTGAAAAGTTACAAAACTTTTCCTGAACCTACCAGGATCAGGCTGATTGAAGCGTTACAACGCAAGTATATAAAGTTTAGTACAAATTCCGGGCTGTAGCTGCAAAATTTTACAAAATATGAAGCTGTTTGGGGTTTTTTAGTGAGGTAAAGTTATTCCTGATGCTCCTTAGCAGGTTCTTTTTACGCGGCCCCCTCAGGGGCCGCGTAAATACTATATTAAGATTTTCATTCTCCTACGTTATTTCGGGTAGGTCAATTTTCTAGTGTTAACACTAGAAAGGCAGGTACAGTACATCCCGTCTTCTTTCTACCTATGCATCTACCCAACATCACCCTATGCATCTTGAGTGTTGGCGTTTCAGCCATGACACAATTCTCGCATCGAACTGCAAAATTGGAAACGCCGGAGTGGGATCGAACCGCTAACATTACGATTCTTAATCCAAAGCTCAACCAACTGAGCCAACCGGTCGCTGATAACACGGCATGTATAAAACAAAACTTCATGGAGCTAATCAGCAGAGCAACTGTATCAGCAGAACTACTCTTTTTTACGCGCTCCCCTATGTAAAGCTTCACTTGGGAGACCCTCCCTTACTCCCTATTCACACTCCACTTACCTTTCACACTTTTAACAATATGAATTCACGCTCATTATATTTAATCATTATATACGTACTTGTTCTCTTCTGTGTATGTACGCTCAGTTATGTGTAATAGTGAGTAGCCTATTGGAAAAAAACTAGGCAGTCTGGTGTGCGTGTATTGCCCTGTGCGGCGGCCTGTTTATCTGCTCTTTACTCGTCTGTGCTTTTCTCTGTTATTCTATGCCCAAATGGCCTGCCGCTATACTCTGCGTTCGTTTCATTAAATTAGTCTAAATTCAGTTGGTGTCTGCGTACTCCTTGGGCAGTTTTGGCGTAGAGCCCTGCCGCTCCAGTGTTCACTACAGTCCCCGGGCAGTATCGGCGTAGTGAGGCCCTGCCACTCCTGCGCTCCGTATGCGCCGTGAATGCCCCCCATCCGCTCAATCCCCGCTCTCCCGGAAAGCCCATTCAGGCTTAGCGGGAGGTACTATTCTGTAATCTGCGCCTACTGCGCCTAGCCCCGTAGAGTAGGTAAGCCCCTTCCCCGTCGGTGTCCGGCAGCCCCGGCCCGCACGGAAGACCCCGCTCATCATACCTGGAAGCCCCGCTGGCAACTAGGTTAAGGCTAAGGGCGAGGGATGACTCTCCCCTAAAGCTGGGACCTACCGTTCCCGTTTGGGCCATTCGTAGGTGCGGCAACGAGTCGCCTTACACCTATATATAGCATTTTTTACATCTTTGTTACGATTACCGATTTTTGTTACCATACTTTGTTACTGATGCATTGGAAGAGAGTCCAAGGGCCACAACTCGAGAAATCCAATTCTCTCCTATGAAATCAACTGCTAGATGAACAGTGATGAATTTAGCGCGTGCCTCTTGAAAAAAAATGTTGTTTGACACAAACCGAGGACCCTGTGACGAAACTAATCCACAATAACGGCGCGGGCCGCGGTGCACTTTTCGAGTTAGGTCAAATTTAATTTGGAAATTTGAAAGAAACTAAAAACTTTTTCTGGACTGATTCAATTAAATTTATGTCTTTAATATAATAGGGATTCCATACTTCAGAAGCATATTCTAGTATCGGTCTTACATAGGATTTATATAGTCTCACAGTTCCATGAACATTATCGGAAGAATATACCAGACCTTAACAGGAAGAGAACAAAACTTGCTTTCGGAAGACTTTTCGCGATATGCTCCGAAAATTTGAACTGGAGTGCTGAACAAGAATACTTAAATCAGGGACGTAATTTGCCACTTGCAGTTGTTGTCTATTCAGAGTTATATGTTAACATCGGGTTATTTCGCCCTAAATACAGTATATAAAACTTTAATAAAAAATATTCGCATTTGCCACAGCTGGGTCTAGTTCACAAATTGGTCCAAGGCACGCTGAAGTGTTTCTTGCCTGTGCCTGTCAGGACCTGTAAAAAATAGCTTAATCTCGGTCAGCATACCAAGAAATAGTGAGATGAACCAAAGCTGCTTGACAACATCTTTAACCAAAATCAAGAAAGAAATTGGCCCACTGACTGAACCCTGGACTACTCTGCTACGTACTTCACTCCAAGCAAAAAAGTTTTGCTCAATGCGAACACGCTGACGCCGATCATTAATAAATTCTCCTATAATTTTAAGCAATCTTCCAGATAATCCAAGTTGCTCAAGTTTAAGTAAAAGTTTTGGGTGAGACACTGAATTAAGGGGGTAATTGCGTTTTTAGGTGTTTTTTTGAAAAGCCATGGCTCAGCGTTTACAAATTCAAATCACAAGCGGTCTTTTGCATTAGGGTAAAATAATACGCTTTGGGAAATGTATGCTAATGCATCTAAATTTAACCTGTGATTTTGTTTCCAGTATAAGCGACTAAAAAAGGTCCTTTCCAAACATGATACCCTTTTTTACAAAAAGTTTGCGCCACAGCTCTGAATCATACGATTACCTGTTGGGGCTGAAAGTTGGGTAAGGTTTTTGAAATGTTTAAAATCCCCAGGCATGTCCCCCACTTTTTTAATAAATTATCAATTTACTGATCCAATAGCTGAAAAGCAAACGCACCGTAAATTTAAGATATTTTTTTGTAATTAAAACCTTCTAAAAATGTCCACAGGTGAAATTTCGAAAAAGTGAGTGACATGCCTGGGGATTTTGACCTTTACAGAGTACTGTCCCAAAAATTCATGCTCAG
>JASANF010011267.1:0-25319 GCA_030248245.1 Trissonchulus sp. WLG1_4
ACTAAATGTATATAATATATAAAGGAAAATAGAATAAGAACCGGTGAGAGGTTAAGCTGCGGCCAATAAGGTCTATAAAGCTTAACCTATAAACTCAAACTAGAGAATGTATTATGTAACATGTATATAATGCATAATTGCCATAAAAAATGCTAGTAAGGAATTTAGACAGCTATGGACAATATTGGCGTACTTTGTAGCAAATCACATCTGGTAAATTAAGAACAAGGACAAATTTACGAAATTTAGCTTATTTTTAAAGACACAAACAGACGCACTATCAATTACATTCTGCGGGAGGGAATTCCAAGCTTGAACAACTCTGTTGCAGAAAAAATATTTTCGACAGTCTACTCGTGCTACGGGGACCGAAAACTTTAAGGTATGTCCACGAGTGATGTGAGACGAGGACCCTTTGTGTTATCATTTTAAAAACCATAAGCAAATCTTTTCTAAGTCTACGATCTTCAAGGGTACGCATACTCAGTTCGTTAAGTCTGTCAGAATAAGACATACTGTGTAGTCCAGGTAGACGTTTAGTAAAGCGACGCTGAACATTTTCAAGTGCAACAATGTCCTTTTGTAACCACGGAGACCACACTTCTGAAGCATATTCTAATTTTGGCAAAACATATGACTTGAAAAGGTTCAACAAAAACAGTCTATTTCTAGATTGAAAAGCTAGAAAAATTACATTCACCATACGATTAGCTGCTAGGACAACATTTTCGACATGAGTTGAAGGTTTCAGATCTTTGGTAATAAAAACGTCTAGGTCTTTTATGACATTTGATGACTCGAAACGATGCCACTGCAGAAAAATATCTGTGCATGGATTTCCGTAGCCGAGATGTAAAAGATGACACTTTTCCATTGCAATTTTCAGTTGTCTTTGTTCAGCCCAGTTAAAAACGGCCATTATATCGTTTTGAAGAAGCGTTAAATTAGAACCTCTACTGAATGAAAAATATAATTTTGCATCATCAGCATAGAGTTGTATCTGACAGTGGCGTACAACATCAACTACATCGTCTATATATAGTAAAAACAAAAGCGGACCCAAAATCGAGCCTTGCGGTACGCCAGACGTAACAGGTTGGGATTCAGAGCAGTGTTCACCAATTTTTACGTATTGAAAACGATCATTCAAATAGTTTTCAATCCAAGAAATTAAAATAGGGCAGAAATTTAAGGAATATAGTTTAGAAATAAGTTTTGAATGAGAAACTGAGTCAAAAGCCTTTGAAATATTTATGTAAAAGACATCGATACATTTCTTTGCATCAATGCTGGATGTCCACTGGTTTAAGCACGACAAAAGCTGGGTCACGGTTGACTTTTTAGAAACAAAACCATGTTGAAAAAATTGGACGTTTCTGGCGAATTTGGCCAATTTTTCGGCAGGAACCCGGTCAAAGAGCCTTGGTTTTGATTCTGAAAAATTGTAACCAATAATCTGACACCATTTTGACACGATTAGAACGGAGAAAACAAGAGCTTCGGAAAAAAATTGCGAAAACGTCCCTCACTGAGGGCTCAGATTTCGGGGGGTCGTATCTCAGTAAATCCAAAAAATGAAATAGGGGTTCTTGGAGCAAAAATGCTTCCCCAAAGGTGCTCTACTCAAAAAAATAGGTCCACTATTCCCCCTCCCCAACTACATTTAAAGGCCGATTCACACGGTGCGTTTTTGCCAGTGGCGTACCCAGGGGGGGGGCTAGGGGGACATCCGCCCCCCCCTTCGCGATTTTAGCCCCCCCCCCCTTCGCGATTTCAGCCCCCCCCCTTTTTTCACTTTTTTCCTATGGTCTTCTTTGGTTTTATGACACCGCTGAAAAAAATTTTCCGGCACGTTCCCAATTGACTAAAATTACACTGAAATTTCAAAAATTTTCCAAAATTTTCTTTCGAGGGGATCTCGCCCCTAATTCATTACTGCTCTAATGTATATACATGACTTATATCTGCTATGGTGTATTAATAATGAGTAATGCTGACAACGACTATTGGTATTTAGTTATATATTTTGTGTGGCTTTTAATTAAAAACCGTGTGGTGGGTGGAGTGGAGGACGAACGTCTAAGGACAGCCCTTGTCACCCATGGTTTTTCTTCAATTTTTTCCTGTATACAACGTATTTTTCAGGTTTGCTAGTCCCCCCATGAGCCGATTTTTTGTGCTTTTTTATCTAAATAGGTTAAAAGTTTGAAATATTGGACATAATCTGACTCTGAACAGACCGCTGCTACAACTATGATTTCACGACAAGTGTTGCTTAGAATTGGTTTTTCTATGCAATTATTATTTCAAAATTCTAAAAATACTCCAGCTTCTGGGGGGGGGGCTGCCAAGCCCAGACCCCTGCAACCACTCTTTTTTTACGACCAGTCTTGCTCAGAATTGCTTTTTCAATGCAAATTTTATTTCAAAATTCTAAAAAAGCTTTAGCTTCTGGGGGCTGCCGCCCCCAGACCCTTGCAACCACTATGATTTCACAACAAGTGTTGCTTGGAATTGCTTTTTCAATGCAAATTTTATTTCAAAATTCTAAAAAAGCTTCAGCTTCTGGGGGCTGCCGCCCCCAGACCCCTGCAACCACTATGAATTCACAACAAGTGTTGCTTAGAAATGCTTTTTCAATGCAAATTTTATTTCAAAATTCTGAAAAAGCTTCAGCTTCTGGGGGCTGCCACCCCCAGACCCCTGCAAAAACTTTGATTTCACAACAAGTGTTGCTTAGAATTGCTTTTTCAATGCAAATTTTTTTCAAAATTAGGAAAAAGCCCCAGCTTCTGGGGGCTGCCGCCCCCAGACCCCTGCAACCACTCTGATTTCACAAGTGTTGCTTAGAATTGCTTAACCGCACTTGATCCGGAATTTCTGCGGAACCGTACTTGTGCTGTAACGCTTCGATCAGCCTGGTCCTGGTGGCTTCAGAAAAAGTTCTGTAACTTTTCAAAGCCTGAACCGATTTACAAAATTTTTTCAGCATTTAGTAGCTTAGAAGTTGCTCTTTCAATGGTAACAGCAGGTTTTCATTTGATTCAGTATTTTTGACTAAATCCAATTTTGCGCAAAAAATTTCATGTAAAGTTTAATTTTTGGACAAAGTTTGATTTCCAGCTAAAGCTTACATCCTACAAACTTCTAACCTAGCCTATTCAAAAGAGCGTTCAATTTTGACCCCCCCTAGGTTTGGGGGATATAGGGGGACTCCGGATCATTAGTCGAAAAAATGCCGTTTTTCCGACTTATTCGACCCCTAAGGGTTTTAACACCAATAATTTCACTTCAGATTTTTATTAAAAGGGGCGACAGCTATTTTGGGGGCTAGAGATCGGATTAGGGGCATGGCTGACGATGGGGGTTTCATATGTTTATTAAAAGATGGGGTAGGAAGCGAATTAGAATAGAAAATAATTTCCCCCCTCCCGCTTCAGTCTGACCCCTGCAACCACTATGATTGCACGACATGTTGCGTATATAAAACTTTTTTGCAATATCAATGAAATCAGTAAAAAAATTTTTAAAAGCTGAACTTTCTGCAGACTGCCGCGGACTGCGTGTGCGTTTTCACCCCCCCCCCCCCCCCCCCGGTCGTCGACCGTCAGTTCAGCCCCCCCCTTCGCGAAATCCTGGGTACGCTACTGGTTTTTGCCGCTGCGATTTCGACGCAAAACGCAAGCCGCAGGGTGTCGCAAGTGAAACGCACCGTCTGAACAAACTTTGCGGCCTCAGTGCGTCTCGCATGCCAGTTTGCTGCGTCTTTACTGTTTCAGAAAAATGACAAATTGCTAGCGAAAATTGTTTTAACCAACACATCCGTACCTTCAAAACGCAATGAAATCGCAGGTCGAATTGCAGTCTGGCGTTTAAAACGCTGCGGCAAATTGAAGACGCAGGCATTCCGCACTAAAAACGCAGCGTCTGTTCAGACATTGCGTTTTGCTTGCGGCAAGCTGCGTTTTGCCGCAGCGGCTAAAACGCTGCGGCAAAATCGCAGTAAAATCGCAGCGTGTGAACCGGCCTTAGCTGCGTTTTGCCGCAGCGGCAAAAACGCTGCGGCAAAATTGCAGTAAAATCGCAGCGTGTGAATCGGCCTTGCAATTCGACCTGCGATTTCATTGCGTTTTGATGCTACGTTTGTGTTGGTTTAAGGGGGTAGTGTCGCGTAAGCAGTCGATTTTGCGCGACTATAAAACTTTTTCAGTAAAAGATAGGTCATTGTTCTTTATGTATTCTAAAAATATGTTTTAAGGCAAATATTTTTGCCAAGTTTCAGAAAAATTGATGCAGCATACAGTTAGCAGTGAAGTCGCAAAGTCGGAAAAATGACGTTTTGAAAACCTATTCACATTCGATAATTTCGTCACAATTAAAAAACTTTTTGTTTAGATTCTTTACACAAAGTAAAAGCACATATGCTCTAGTTTATGTACACAAAATTTAGTGCAAATTGCTTGAGTCGTTGTGGAGTAATGCCTGTTTGAACTGTGAAACTGTGCGTAACCTGTAAGATACTCACAGCAATGATGATAAATTGTAAAAAATCTAGACACTTATTTTGAAATCAAAAGAAAAACGAAGCTTTATTTTTCATTTTTCTTAATTGTGGCAAAAAATGGTGCGTCAAAACATTACATGTATTTCACAAGCTGGCCAATCTGATATCTGGCTTGATTTTTTGAACTTTTATGTCTCTATTGTGTGATGTCTGGCTCACAAATGGTGATTGGTTAAAAATATTGGTAGATATTGGTCGTCTGGTGTCTGGCAGTATTTATTTGACACCATATGGCATTTCAGTAGTTTCTCAGTGAACGTACAATTTCAAATCAAAAAGTTCTCATTTTGCAGCCTATGAGCAAAACTGCTTTGGCGACACTACCACCTTAAACAATTTTTGCTTAGCAGTTTGTCATTTTTTTAAAACAGTGAAGACGCAGCTAACTGACCTGCGAGACGCACTAAGGCCGCAAAGCTTGTTCAGACGGTGCGTTTCGCTTGCGACACCCTGCGTCTTGCGTTTTGCGTCAAAATCGCTGCGGCAAAATCGCAGTGTGTGAATCGGCCTTTAAGGTGGCGCTCAGGGTTTTTTTCAGCGACATTTTTGACCATAATGTCTTGAAGGAAAGTTGTTCAAAATGAAAATAGCTTTCATCTGATGTGCATGTTGTGATAAAAAATTTTTTTAATTTTTTGGACAATTTTGTAGCCGTAGCAAAAAAATTTTTGTTTCCATATAAAATGATTACTCATATCATTGAAATATGCTGCTTCTTAGCTTTAAATTGATGTATTAAACTTAAGAATACGAATAAGTTTTGCTGAGTTATTTAGCCATGAAAATAGCAAATCCAAAATGAAAAACCTACAAAGCTGATAAATCTTCGAAAATGTCAAATTTTTGATTTAGTTTCTTAAAAAATTGAGTATGGCTTTTTGTAACTTTTTCAGTCGGAAATATGCAGTCCTAGGAAAGGTCTAATTCTTAAAAAAGTGAAACGTGTGGGCAAACCTTACATTTTTGCGTAGCGAAATTGACTACTTTTTTGGACATGGGTACCAGCCAGGGTTGGCAAGTCTCGGGTTTGCAACCGAGACCGAGACCGAGACCGAGACCAGGCAACCGAGACCACCGAAACGAGACCTACGAGACCGAGACCAGCCCTTGGGGGACCTTTTTTCAGGTTGTAATTATAAAAATTTGAAATTCTCTGAAACGTGTAAATTAGTAATTAAGTTACAAGAAAGTGACCATTCGGTTAGGTTGTATGAGTGTATCACTTGCGAAGTTGCGATAAACTTAACATTGTAACGACCGGATGCATGAGAGTAGGTGATTGACAGCCGGAGAATACATAAGATTATTTTCCCGCTATTCTGTCAACTTTTGGTTATTTTTAAAAGTTTCGCACACTTCTTTGCAAACCACAGTGCGTTTTATAGTGCATTGTCATACATATATTTTCACTTTGGCAGCCTGACTCAGGTGCCAGCGTAAAATCCTCCGTGCTGGTGCAGTGGTGCTACTATCAGAAGTTCGGACCAGAAAAGTTTCTCCCGCTGACACAGTTATGTGGGGGAAAGGTTTGATCGCCCCAACCACTCTATAGCCTAAAAAGCATTTGACTGTGCCTAGTTTTTTTCAGGTAATTAATGTTTTGACATGCGTTGAAAGGTGGGGGCTCAAGAAATTCAATTAAACTGCCGTCCAATGCACGCTTAGTAAAGTTGCAGAGGCCCGCAAATTTTTAATTTAAATTACAAATCAGCTACTAACTTAGCACTATTTGGTAAATGATGGTCAGTATTTTTACTGTTTACCATATGCTTTAGAGGTTCCACATACAATGCAATATCGCTAAGTCAGACAACCCATTCTAGCTCAAACATTAAGTAAAAAATCTAGCTTGATATACAAAGTTTATATAAACTTGAAGTTCGCCAAAGTTTGCCGGTGAACTGACATTCTTTTGCAGCAGACAGTTTTGACCATTTCATGCTTGGCAATATGTTTGGAAACTTGAATTGTAAAAATAATCTTCGTGATTTTGGAAAATTGTGAAAACTTCAAGTCTCATCTGAAATACCGAGACCACCCTATGGCAGGTCTCGGTTTTCTTACCGAGACCGAGACCGAGACCGAGACCAGCCTAGTCCCGGGTTTTTTACGAGACCGAGACCGAGACCGAGACCGAGACTGCCAACCCTGGTCCCAGCTGCCGTTTGCGATTGAGTTGAAAACTTGCACAATGAAAGAAAGAATATAAATGCAGACGTGAAAGTTTTTCGATTTTCAAATTTTGGCCCGCAGCACTTTTTGTAGTCGCTCAAACACGACTGATTTTTGAAAAATCGATTTTTTGCAAAATCAAAAATAAAAATGAAAAATCGAAGATTAATCACGTCTAGATTTTTGAGAGATCTTTCTATTGATACCAAGATCATCAAAATCGGTTGAAGTTTTGCTGAGCTAGGTCAAAAACAAAATTAGTGTGAATAGGAAATTCGACATGGTCATAAAATTTGACACATTCACATTAAAGTGCTGCTCTGTATTGTAAATAGGTTTTTTATGTCTCTTTAATATGCAATTAAAGTGGTATTGCTATTTATTGCATGAGCTGAGCGCCAAACATGAGTTTTGTTGCTGAGCGCTACCTTAAGGGGGTAGTGTCGCCAAAGCAGTTTTGCTCATAGCTTGCAAAAAGAGAACTTTTTGCTTTGAAATTGTGCGTTCACTGAGAAACTAGTCCAAAGCTATAATGTATTAAATAATTACTGTCAGACACTAGACTACCAAATCTACCAATATCTTGAACCAATCACCAGTTGTAAGCCAGACATCACAAAATAGGGACATAAAAGTTCAAATATTCAAGCCAGATATCAGATTGGCCAGCTTGTGCAGTACACAGAACGTGTCCACGCACAATTTTTTGCCACAATTAAGAAAAAAGAAAAAGGTTCGTTTTTCTTTCAATTTTAAAATAAGCGTCTAGATTTTTCGCAATTTATCATTATTGCTATTAGTACTTCACAGTTTCCGCACAGTTTCACAGTTTAAAAAGCTATTACTCCGCAACCACTCAATCAATTTGCACTAAATTTTCTGTGTATAAACTACAACATATGTCTTTTTAGTCTGTATAAACAAATTAGACAAACAGATTGATAATTGCGGCGAAATTATCGAATGTGAATAGGTTTTCAAAACATCTTTTTTCCGAATTTACGACCTCCCTGCTAACAGTATACTGCATCAATTTTGATGAAACTTGGCAAAAATACCTGCCTTGACATATATTTTTAAAATATCTGTAGAACGGTGCTTTATCTCTGATTGAAAAATTTTTACAGTTGCGCAAAATCGACTGCTTTCGCGACACTACCCCCTTAACCCAAAATCCGAGTTTGCGGGAGGCGATTTTTTATGTCTCGGGTAATACCCAACCGATGTGCCTGAAATATGGCCAGCATGTCCCCTCTCCCAGGCACGTGCACACACCAAATTAAAACCAGTTTGCCTGCATAAATTTTTAGTTATTAAAAAAATTTGAAATTCTGCAATGTGGAGTGTCGTTCCTATTCTAGGGTTAGGTGCTTTCGCGCCTACCCTGATTGTTTGTTCGCTATTTTGTGTTGTCATTTTTCTGGTGCTCAAAAATACTTTTGTTCTTTGTGCATGCCTATGTATATGCTTGGTCTATTATCACATTCAGTTTCAGTTAATTAATTTGCTAATTTACATGTAAAAAAGTCCGGACTTACATTTTTACACCTACTTTTTTACACTGTAAAAAAGTGTAAATGTTAAAAAGTGTAAAAAACTGTAAAAAAAGTGTAAAAACGTATTTTATTGCCTAGACTGGTGTTAAAACGTTTTCTAAACTGTTGGAGACCAGCTTTCAGTGATTCGCAGTGACCAGTGATTTGCTTTTTTCAGTGATTTTCTTTTTTCAGTGATTTGCTTTTTTTCCGGGGTTTTCCTTTTTTTCAGTGATTTGCTTTTTTTCAGTGATTTGTTTTTTTAGTGATTTGCTTTTTTTTCAATGATTTGCTTTTTTTCAGTGATTTGCTTTTTTTCACATGGATGCAAGTGGAAACACGGACTATTGACGTTAAAACTACTCTTATTTGCTCTTAATTTTGCTGTATTTGTCCAGCTGCTTATTATTGTTTATTTCTCTATCATCTATCGGCAGCCTATATTTAGTTTTATTGCTATTATTTTGCCTATGCTATTATTTACGATTTTAAACTTTGCTATTTACATATGTGCGTCAATATTTGATAATCCTATTATGAGCGGATAGAAAGCCAAGAAAACTGTCGTTTCAAACGGCGCTAAGGGGCGTACTGGCAGCGTTGGGGGATCGGGGGGCAGACTTCAAAACCAAAGTTGTGCAAAATTTGCAGTGGTGCTCTGGAGTCAGGGTTCGTTGGAAGTGTCTGTGGGATGCTTTGCTTGTGACAATGTACTTCATTATGCTTGTGCAGGGGTTACCTCTGATTCCGCACGAAAACTGTCGGATCCGGAAAAACCATTCCCAGCTGTTTTTTTGTGCAGCGATCGCAAGGTTGCCATACCATCCTTGCGTAATGACTTTGAGGTTTTAACAAATCGTATGGCGATAATAGAAGCGAAATTAAATAGCACCCCCACAACTCCGGTCCGCTCTGATCCTGGCGATGAGACGGTTAATTACTTATTGACGTCTATTGCCAATCTGGCTAAATCGCTTGAATCGGTGTGTGAACGTTTATTGATTCTTGAGCGTAAAATGGGAGGCGGGGGCTCAGCAGGCCAAACGATGGAGTTAGGTAATATTGTTGAGCGCGTGTCGGCCTGTGCTTATAAAGCGGTTTTTGAAGCCCAGCAAGAAGCGGCTGAACTTGAGAGCAAAAAATCGCCATTTTTGGGTTGGATTACTCGGAAGACAAGACGGACTTGAGTGTGGCTAGAGGGTGGAGTCAGTAGGGAGCTCTGGGGAATCAGTGACAGCTGCTTGGCGCGAGCTTCCCGCTCAGGCGGGAAGGCCCCGTATGCTGAAAGTCCGTTTTTCTGACGTGGGTCCCAAGGAAAATTTTTTGTCGGCAGCTCTCGGAAGCGGAGGGTTCCAGGTCAAGCCCCTGATCGTAACAGCAGTGGATTATTCATCAGCCAGGACCTGACCTTAAGACAACGAGAGCAACGTCGAAACTATGCCAAGTCCGTGGGTCGGAACAACATGGGTCCGAATATCACTGCTTACGAGTCAACCAGCGATTCCAACCCAGCTACTGGGGGCATCCAAACGATTTCACTTCGCCTTCCCCAAACGCCTAGGCAGTTTTATTGCTGATAGCGTGTTAGCATCAGATTTTGTTTCGTCGGTGAATTATAATGCTGAATTTTTTCTACCTCCGAAAACCAAATCGTATCATCTTAAGTATTGTTATTTCAATGCTTTCTCAATTGTTAGCAAAACAGTCTAGTTACAGTTTATGTTAGAAAGTGATAAGCCAGATATTGTAGCCATTACTGAAACAAAATTGGATGCTTCCATTAGTGATGTTACTGTTCTTGGATACCAACCGTATTCAATTTTTAGGCAGGACAGGAATAGACAAGGTGGGGGAGTATGCTTAATCGTTCATAATAATTTTTCGTGTATGCGTGTTGATCCTCCACAAGGTTTCACAGGGGAAATCAGTATTCATTGAGTTATATGTGCGTACTCATGGTCTATGTTGTGGGGTCATTTATCGTCCGCGGCTAAATAATAGTTATGAGGCGTGCTTGTTGGATATTGATTATATCTTGAATTCGGATAAAACTATCCTTATTGGTGCTGATTTTAATTTGAGCACTTTTGATTGGAAAAAATTTACTGCTACAAATGAAAATCATAAAAAAATTTATTTTTGATCTATATAGTCGTGGTCTTATTAACTAGATTTTGAGCCAACTAGATTTGCGCCCCCGAGAGTTCTTGATCTCTTGTTATGCAATGATCCAAATTTAGTCACAAATGTTAGATTAGGGGCAAATTTAGCAACTAGTGATCATTGTATGATCTACGCTAGTCTTGCAGTAATATCGATTGATAAACCTTGTGTTTGGCGCTATAATTACTATGAAGCTGATAGTGAATCTATTATGTATGTACTTTCTAATATTATGTATGTTTTGGACTGATTTAAATCAATTAGCAATTATGGTGTCGCTTTAAGAACATAGCTATTCAATTAATAAATAAGTACGTTCCTAAAATTCAACAAACTCAAGGTGAGCTTCATTGGCCTAAGTATATACTGAACTTACAAAATCAGCGTGAAAGTGCTTTCAAAAGATGGACTCGAAATTTGAATCCGTTTGCTGAGTTGGAGTTTAGACGTTTAACATATACCATTTCTGTTTTGGAGCAGGACTTTGTTATTAAAAAGGAAAAGTGTCTTTTAAATAATCCGTCACGAAAACGTTATTTCGCCTATTCAAAAAGTAAAATGCAGTCCAAGCCATCGATTCCCGCTTTGAAACATGGTAATTTTGTGGCTGTAACAGTCGTAGATAAATGTGCTGTATTCAGTGATTATTTTTTAAGTGTCTATCGCACGGAAGTTGCACCAGTTTTAGTTTTATTACCGTCAAAGAATAAATGCGAATTGTCCAGAGTTGATTTTAAACCAGAAATTGTATATAATGCATTATGCAAACAAAAATATGCTTTTTCGGCTGGACCAGCTGAAATTCCAGCATACATACTTCTACAAAAAGTTTACTCTAGATTTAGCTTTGCCCTTATCAATTATATATGAAACGTCTATGTCATCTGGTCGTCTACCTGCTGATTGGAGCGATGCGAATATTATTCCGATTTTCAAAATTAAGGGGTCGAATTGTGAAGTAATAAATTACAGAGAAGTTTCGCTGACCTCCGTTTGTTGTAGGATGATGGAATGTATTATTAACAGTTGTTTGATTCAGTTTTGTTTGAATAATAGTCTGATATAATCATATCAATTCGGCTTTTTAAAAAGGAGATCCACGGTGACACAACTTTTATCAACACTGAACGATATCACATTAGCTGATATTGTTTATTTGGATATTGAAAAAGCGTTCAATAGAGTTCCGCATAAGAAATTAATTCTGAAATTACGTAGTTTTGGTATCAAGGATCCGTTGCTGTCATGGTTTGACTCATTCATTTCGAATAGACGTCAACGAGTAAAAATTTATAATGTTTTTTCTGAATGGAAAGCTATTGAAAATGGAGTACCCCAAGGCTCAGTACTTGGTCCTTCCTTATTTTTGATTTATATAAACGACATTGTTGAAGCCATCACTTATTCAAAAATTCGTATTTTTGCAGATGACTGTAAATTATATTTCTTGTTTCCTAAATTTGGTGATAATAGTGGTTTACAGGAGGATTTATATTCTTTGTCCTCATGGCTTGAAATAAATGAATTGGATATTGCAGCACATATATGTTCGGTAATGCATATTGGCTATAATAATCCTTATAACACACCTTAGTTAGAAAACACGTGCGCTAACTCTACAAAATAAGTGAGCACACAAAAGAAACAAACGCAGCGTGCATCTGTTATCAGTTATTGCACTCTGTAGCGTGCCGTAAAGTAAATTATTGCACGCGGTATACCAAAAGCTGCGAAGGATCAATATGCAAATAAGTAGCAGTTAACAGACAACTATAATATGTAATACGTCTGCGTATATATGCCATTACATAAACAGCGACATTATGCGAAGTCAACTGATCTGGGCCACATGCACACGTACAATAGAAAAGTCGGAAGCATGTAAAAACGCGAGAACGAACTACACAACATATGTAGCCGTACTATGTCATGAGCACAAAATTCCAATCATTTCAGACAGTGGAGTACGAGAGCAGCTTGGTGGTTAAAAGCGGTGTCTTTAAACGCGGGGTCTATGTTTTGTTAATAAATTGCTTATGTGACATCAAAATGTGACACCTCTATCCTTATATGACACCTCTAACAGCAGCATCAAAGGTGTATTTGTATTATAAGTCACTTATAGAACTTTTGGCGCGCACACATTAAGTTAATGTACTTGCACGTGAAACCCTTGTACGTGCACTCGTGCGCTTCGCGCACTCGTGCACATACTCGGAGCTTCACGCACAAGTGCGTATAATCTACTGAGTGCACGCTAATACGTGCTATAACTTACACTTGTCATGCTTATAGTATATCTCAGCAGCCGCTAGCTGCAGTGGATAGCATTAAGGATTTAGGCGTTAAATTTTCGAATTCTTTAAAGTTTTGTGATTATATTACCGATATTGTGAGGAATACTTTCATTGCTTTGAATTGTTTAATCAGATATTTTTGTATACGGGACCCAATTACTTTAATTGGGTTTAGACCCAATTACGTTTTTAGAATATGCGTGTGAGGTTTGGGATCCCTATTTGCTACAAGAGATACGGGCAGTAGAATCAGTGCAAAGAGCTTTTACTCGTCGAATTCTTTGGGGTCAGAATATGTCTTATAGTGAAAGATGTGTACATTTGAATCTAGATAAACTGGCAATTAGAAGACTCTGCCGTGTGTTACTTATGGCGTATAAAATTCTGCTCAAAAATACTAGTTTAAAACCATCCAAATTTTTTGAACTATGCCATTCGCAGAACTTGAGAGGGCATGCTTGGAAATTGAGGGTACCTCGGTCTCGTCTCGTAAGGGCTAACTTTTTTTCTAATAAATTAGTCAATGTGTGGATTATGCTACCAGAGGTTGTGGTCACATCGCCAAACCCGACTGTTTTTTCTCAACATTTGGTTAAACATAAGACTATTTTAGAACAGTTCTTAAAGGATTAAATTCTAGTCATTCTCGCCTGTCATAGAGGTTAGAGCACTTTTTTTGGGCTTTGTTTTGATAAAAGTTTTGCAATTGCGAAATGATTTTTGTTTTTGTTTCTTAATTAGTTTTATTTTGAATATTTGTGTGTGGTGTTAGCTGTGTTTCTACTTGCTATCTATTTTGATTTCTGCTCTTGAGTAAATTTTTCTTTCTTTCTTTCACTTTGTGACCGCCGACCGATAGCATGTCTTAATCATCTGTCGCTTGCTTATGTACATAACAGGAATTTTTTTGACAAACCAAAATTTTTTAAACAATAGACTTAGTTTTCCAAGATAGCATCCTTTTTTCTACACGGCTATGGCTCTCCAAACTCCAAACAAACGTTCTATCGCCCACTGGAAACACAATGTTTGCGTAGGAAAAAACCTAATGCGGGAAAAACCGTATTTTGCGGTCAGCGGTAGGAACAAAATCTGATCAGTTTGTTTCATTCCAACCAAGTCCCATTGTTGTCACAAGATCTGAAAAAAATACTGGTTTCTGTCGGTTTCGTTAGAGGTACGCTCCACACGTCAACAATAATGTCCAAATTTTAAATAATGCAATTCAAACACCGTATGGATACCTGTTGCACAGATGGATTTACCCATATGCTAGACTGTAATATGCTGGAAAATTTTGACATGTGCACCAATTACTCACTTTCACAAATGGAAGTGGGCCATCCCCGCTGGGTTATCCTCCTTAAAAAATATGACAAATAAGCTAAAAGTTCTCAAAGTCTCAAGTCAACATGAAAAGCTCTAGGAAACATTTTTGTATGAACTATATGAGCGTTTAGTTTTTGCCATTTTTAAACAAAATTTATTTATTTTAGGACGAAAATTTTTTTGTGACTTCGAATTTGAGTAAATTTTGGTAAATTCGAGACTTGAAATTTTTTCCGGCCAATTTTTTTCACAAATTTGGCAAAATTAGTGAAACATTTGTAAAAAAGTTAGAAAAGTAGGTGTAAAAAGTGTTAAAATGTGTGAAAAAGTAGGTGTAAAAAGTGCTAAAAAGTGTAAAAAAGTAGGTGTAAAAAAGTGTAAAAAGTTGTAAAAAAAGTTCAAAATTTTGCTACTGTAAAAAAGTGTAAAAAACGTTTTTTACTTTTTTACTTTTTTACGCTTCGCAACCCTAGCTATAGTGCTATGGTGTATTAATAATGAGTAATGCTGACAATTATTATTGATATTTATTTAATTATATATTTTTACAAGTCTAGTGCGTCTAGTATAGACTAGGTTTACCAGATGCACAGAATGAAATCATTCAAAATTGATAAAACCTTTTCCATGTGAATTTTTGTGAAGTGACTTCATCTTATGCAATATTGCGAAAAGGTTGTTAAAAAAGATTTGATGCACCAGCATCGTACTCACAAGTTTAATGTTTACATTGAGCAAGGACACGTGTACTTGCACAATGTAAACATTGAACTTGTGAGCAGGATGCTAGTAGTGCATCAAATTTTTTTCACAGTAATTGTAATGGACTGATACTATCTTTAAAGCGTCGATAACGCGTAAAACTAACGTTAATTGAAAATTTTTTAAAAATTAAAAAGTCGTGCAATGGCAAAATTTTGTTGCGCATCTGGTGGTGCAAAAAGCAAGTTTCTACCATTTGCCGTTCCAAAAGGATGATCGTTATAATATTTTTTCATGAAAATAAGGATAGTATAATACATTTAATAATACATTTAATTATGGCTTTAAATGGCGGTGGGTGGAGGTATTATAAATATGGTCATATTACTCAATCAAGCCGCACATTTACGTGAAACATTATACTGAGCACTTGAACCGATATGTAACTCTGTTTGGTCGAAAAAAAATTCCTGTGTGTCCACACTGTCCGTTCATCCGGAAAAATTACAAAAAAATCACACAACAATCTGACTATATATACCATTACTGGCACGACGATTTAATGATTTAGCCGGCTATGCAGACATACGGCTGTAATAAATTGAGCTTCACAATTAAGTTGACTGCCTTTGGTGGTATTAACAATTTCGACGATTTCTTACATCAGATTTCAGTGAAATCTCTTTATTGAAGTTGTGTTCGTGACTGGCCAGAATCTTTGGCCGAACGGCCAGCCGCCGGCCGGCTTTGCAGTCGCCGGCCGGCTGGCCGTCGGTAAAGGCCGGCGCCGGTCGGTTAACATCAGCCGACCGGCCGGTCGAACAAAATTGGCCGGTCAGTCAAAAGCACCGGCTGGATAGCCACATTTGACCGATTGACCGCATAATAGTGCGAATGGCTAAATTAAGCCGAGAAGACACTCTGGATTTGAATGCATTTGCAGTTTCTATAGTTTCTGCCGGGCCGGCATGCCGACGGCCGACGGCTTAGGCCCGATTCATACTCGTATCAACCGGCCGGACGGCGATCAAACTCGGCCGGCCGGTTATAAGAACTGGAAGGCCAGCCAGATTCGACCGACTAACAAAACTTGGTCTGCATAACAATTTGGCAGGCTAAGTTATGCCAAAATGACACTTTGGGATTTGGTTGAATTGGTTTTGTCCAAAAATTTGGCCGCTCCGGCTGGCCGGCCGAGCTTCTCGGCGGCCCCGCCACCGGCCACCCGGTGGCCTACACAGCCGGTCACAAGCACTACATGCTGGTCTTTAAGGACTCTCCTACCCCCTAAGAAGTGTCCGTCCTTGTCCCTTTGTGGGTCTGATTAATACTTTTTCGCTGTTTTTTCCTTTTGCCTTGTCTCTAAGCTGCCTTTGTTTCTTGTCCCTATTAGCTTAACGACTGCCCTTAAGCAGCCATAAGGACTGTCCCTATGTCCCTAAGCAATGTTGAGCAATGTTATACTTTGTCCCTGTCCCTAAGCAAGTCGGCCACTCAAAATGTTACTACTGCAAGTTACTACATGTGCAGAATGACGTGGGTTTGTGCTGAGTTAGTATTCCTATCGTAATTTTTTAGTTTTTTAACTCGTTTTTGTTTAAAAAATATTTTATTTTCATTTGTTACACCAAACTGAAATATACTAAAGCCCGGTTCATACTTGTCCTTAAGGACATAAGGACACGGAAAAGGACAAATTTTAGTCAGCTGCTACGGAAAATTTACACAAGAGTTACGGATAATTTTCTGCATACGATATGGATGTGACCCAGACTTTCTTCATGCCAAACATTAACTTATTTGGCCAAGTAGTTTCCTTGGAATCGCTTAGGGACAAAACGATAAGGACAGGGACAAGGACAAGTATAACCGGGCTTAAATGTTCATAAAGATGTTCTAGTGTTCAAATTCTATGTCTTGGAAGTCTTGGGGTTATGATTTTTGCTTATCAACCTATGTATTAGAGATAGTTTCCCAAACTCGAAAATTTGAATTTTGTTTTTTCAACTTATAAATGGAGTTGATAACTTTTTCAAGGTACCTTAAACAAGCCGCAGTTGATTGACGATTGAGCATTAGTTCATGTGAGAAAGACTATTCCTTTGTCCTAAAAGGAGTATGAATCAATCACCAATCAATAAGGACAAGGACAAAGACATCACATATGGACCTTAGGGACATGTCTAAAGGACACGGACAAAGCATAAGCACACAGGGACAAGGACAGCTAGGGAGAGGGACAAAGACAACGATTCGGGGCAGGGACAAACTATAAAAAAACTAAACGGTAAAAGTAAAGTAAAAAGTATTTAATATTTAGGTAAAATTCCCAAGCAACATCAAAATTCTGACACCCTGAAACCTGTCAACTAGACTGTGTTTTTAAGTTGACTACGATTAGTGGTTGGTCGATCGATGAACCTTGCGAACTTTACCGCGGTTTCATTTATTCCTGGGCCCGTACTTTCAAAACTACCTGCAGGTAAAATTAACTAACTAAGGCAAACTAACCCACAGGGCCGAATCAGACACAAATATGTTGCGTGGGCTTCTACTGTTGGAATGATGTTGGAATACTGTTGAAATGATGCAACAAAGTTCTGTGAATAGTTGCGACCGTCTGAAAAACAAGCACGCCGCTATTAAAATTTCGTTATTTGTTTGTTTTATTTATTTTAATTCAAATTTAGTTATGAATATTTATTTATGTCGATTCAAATGTTCTTATGAATATGTTATTAAAAATTTCGAAGAGGAAAATCAGTAAAGGTGCATTGCGCCATGAACATCAACCTGCAGTTTTTACTTAATTTTTTTTACTTAATTTTAATTTGCAGCATTGGAATTAAAGTTTCTGGAAAACAGTATCATTGCGCATGTATGGAGTAGTGTCAAATTTCTGTATGTACATGCAATCAATCAATCAATCAATCAATCAATCAAATTGGTTTATTCAAACTGCAATTGTCATCATAGTCAAAAATACATTAAAACAGCTTGAAAAGGTGGATAAGAGACGGGAACGGGCTTCCAACAGTCCACCTGAGAATGAAAATTGAGAATCCAGCTGCAATTGCAAAAACAAGTTAGCGCATACGTACATGTTAATAGAACGCTAATCTCTTATGTGTAAATAAAGTGGCATGTTAGCTATTTCGTGTATTTGTCCCGCTACTGACTCTTGTGATGAATCAATTGTCATTGACGTTACTGTGGTGTAAATAGATTGTGGCTGGAATCCACAACCTAACACTAACACTAACTTTTTCCTTAAAAGCTAGTGAAACACTTAAATTTGGGCTCAAAACACTTAAAATGTTAGTGTTTCAAGCCCAAATTTAAGTGTTTCACTAACTTTTAAGGGAAAAGTTAGTGTTAGTGTTAGGTTGTGAATTCCAGCCTGTGTCTTGTCATTTGCTTTGGCATTTGCTCTGCCATATTATCATTAATAACCGGTCGCCTTTTTTTGTTATGTCCATTTCAGTTTAGTAGATTTAGTCCTTGCTGCAAAACAGGCAGTCCTTTGCTGTCTGAACAACCTGTCCAGTACTCCAGTGTTCACTCTCAATTTTACTTTGCATACTGTACTTGTATACCTTTTTTTTAAAAACAAATTTCGGAAAAAAAAACACCCTTTGCCCTGATGTCTAATGGACCAAAATGCTTTCAATTAGTTTTAAAAGACAATTCGCAAAGTTGAAAATGTATTTTTTAGTAATTTAATCTATATTCCGTATTTGGTTTTCCGGATTCTCCTCGACCTTTTTTCGGGTATCCTTTTTGGATCAACTGCAGTTGGATCAAATAGCGGACCTATTTTTTGCAGCGGAGCATCTTGACGGAAGCTTTTTTGTTATAGAACCCCTATCCAAAAATTTGGATTTTCTGAGTTTTGTCCCCTTGATTTTATGAGCTATGACCCCTTGAAAATTGCATTTTCAGTGTTTTTGGATTTGGAAGTGAACGTAGGCCAAAGTTCGAAGCCAAAAATGGCTATAATCTTCGCTTTTGGATAGTTTTGAGTGCGTTATGATGTTTTAAGGCATCGTCTAGGCTTAATTGGCAGGATTCTCTAGGCTAAGCTGGAAGGATTTTTCCTAAAAATTTCGATTTTTTTATTGCCTAAGCCTAAATCTAAGCCTAATTTGGCCAATTTTTTGGTACGACCCGGTCAAAGAGCCTTTGTTATGATTTTAAAAAATTGTAAACAATAATCTGACACTATTTGGACACGATTAGAACGGGAAAAACAAGGGCTTCGGAAAAAATTGCGAAAACGTCACTCACTGAGGGTTCAGGTTTCGGGGGCTCCGGCTCATATCTCAGAAAATCCAAAAAAATGAAATATATAAGGGTTCTTGAAGCAATAATGCTTCCCCCAAGGTGCTCTACTCAAAAAAATAGAAAAGTGGTTCACTATTCCCCCCCCCCAACTGCATTTAACCCCCCCCCTTTTTCTAGTTATTAAATTGCCCTGACATGGATAGTGCTATTTTTGATTTTGATGATTTTTGTTTTTATATATTTAGTTTTTCTTTCATCATGGAAACCAACGCAACAACTCAAAATGATACACACGCCAACGGAAATGGCGACAAGCCTCCCTTCGAATCAGATCATCCCTTGAAAGATAATGAAGATTTCAGACGTCTAGTACAATCAGGGTTCAATGAAAAAGTGGCAGCAGAGCTTGTAAATTTGATTTTGGAAGGTTCGTGATTTAGTTAGTGGTTTAGTTTGTGGAGTATCAAAGAGTTATCAGTGGAGTTATCAAGTTGTTTTTTTATCAAGTTTTAAATCAGTTGTACCAAGGGGATTTGCGTAGTTTTACCAGTTATTCACTGGCAATTGGCATATACTTAATGGTCACTGGATATGTAAACAAACATTTGAAATTGGAAAACAAGAGAGATTACAAAGTAAAGTAAACCAGAGCAAAACTCATTACGAGAAAGGCGTTTTGTTTCAGATAAGCTAAAGTATGATGAACTGGAAGACCGAACGCTGGATTCCCTGAAGTCGGTGAAAGTAGAGCACGCCGTGGCCCTTCTGCAACAGTTCAAAGCAGCCAACCTGATGGGCGTGTCCAACAAGGCTGCCTTCCTGGGCACCTGCGTCAAGTCCTACAAAGACAGAGTTCGACAACAGGGCCTGGAGAGCGCACTCACGGCAGACCTGATTCGCGGCCCTGAACCAGAAAAACTCAAGGTATATATGTATAGGTATTTAAGCCAGTGGTGCCCTCCAAAAAGCATGCCCTGTGCTACAAAGTTGCAGGTGTCTGGGGACGATATATAGCCCACTGCCCACAGGACAAATTGGAGAATTTTTTATTTTTACGGCGGATTTTGTCAATCGGAGACGTTTCTAAAATTTGTACCCTTGTGTACAATTGGGGACTCTTGTGTACAATTTCAGTGGGAAAAAATTTCGCGGGGGAACTCCCCCATTCCCTCCTTGGGTACCCCCTTGCCCCAAACCCATGTATTATATACACACATGTGCAGCTAAGAAAATCTGGGGGGGAGCCGTCGACCGGGGGGGGGGGGGTGCGGAGCAACTTTTCACTTTTCCGGAGATGTCTAAGTTATGTTGATGTTATATCACTTTATGTCTAAGTGATATTTTAAGGAAATCCTTGACCGAACCGGCTACAGTTTGGAAGTGACCATCGGACAGAGGAAATACGGCGGTCCCCCTCCCAACTATGAGGGAGGCCAACCTGAGCCTGGATGCGAGGTACGTTTTTCACGTAACTTGACCCAGTTTCGGCTTACGGTGGCGCTCCTGAAATGTGATTTTTCAAAAAACGGCAGTTTGGGGACAATTTTAGATACACAATGGCAAGCTGGTGTAGCAGTATATATGCCTAAATACAAAAAATGAAGTTGATTGATACAAATTAGCATTCACTGTAGACCAAACGTGAGTGGAACTTCGGCTTGCGATTTCTCTTCGCAAGTAAGTAGCTGTTGCACAATCATCGAGCGGTCGCAAAAAGTCATTTTTGATGAATATACCGAAAAACACTAAAATCGCGATTTTTGAAAAACGTAAATTTGGCTAAATTTTTTAGATACTATCGATTTGCCAAAAATCAAATTTAGCGACCGCTCGAAGATGACAAGGTGCATTTATGTGCCAAATTTTAACTTTTTTCGTTTTTTTAAATTTTTTTTTTTAAATCGCAAGCCGAAAATTTGCGTTTGTATTCACACGCACTATATTTCTGTCTCATGCAGAAAGTATATATTGCGTAGCGTTAGTTCACAAAAAAATTATACCACACTCAATAAAACACCAAAAATTTTAATTCTGTTTCAGTAAAACACAACTGCTAGTGTTTTTCAGCCTTTCAAATTCATTACATGTAAATGCACTGGCTTGTGAAGGATTTCTGTGAAAATCTATTTTTCTTGACGAAATTTGCTCACAAATGTTAAAAAATTCTTTAATGTGATATGTAGAAGGAAATTCACTTCTGATCAACTTTTGTTCTTACGATGCATGTTTATTTTTAATGGCATGTTTAAAATTATGTCCAAAACCCACATTTCAGGAGTGCCAAATTAAAGTAAAAATAAGTTGTCATAAAAATAATTTCAACATTTTTACGTTCTTCAAGTAAATGGGTGATTTATAAATTTTATCACTCCGTCGTTGCTTTTTTTAAACTGCGAATTTGATTTTTAAACAGCAAGTTTCGCAAGTAATTCTGTGCCCCATCAGAGCTTCAGTATATAAGGGCGCAAGTAACTATAAATCACGAATGAGGTTCTTCTGCATACATGTACATGAGGTCTCAGTCTGTGAGCAAATAAATGATAATCTGGATCATATTTGATCGTGATTTTAATTTTCGCATCTGCGCACAAGCTTGTAACGCTAACAAAAAGGATGTAACTTAAGTCATAACTAGGGTTAGACCGAGCCGGGAATTTCGGTGCCGAGCCGAGCCGAGCCGAGCCGGCCGGCTCGGCATGCCGAGCCGAGCCGAGCCGAGCCGGCCGGCTCGGCATGCCGGGCCGAGCCGAGCCGAGCCGGCTGGCTATGATTAATTTTGGGTTTTATCAAAATTTAGTCGTGCGCTCCGGGAATCAATGTTTTGGGGCACAAGTTTTTTTTAAGTGACAAATTTTGACTTATGTCAAGAAGCAAGGAATGATTAGAGCTTTTATTTGATACTCATGCAGTTGGAGGGGATGGGGGAAGCTTCTTCCTAAATTCAGAGACAGCCGAGGGATTCGGGTCGCCAGTGGTGAAAACGCGAAGATAATTAAGCCACAGATAAGGCAGGGGTCTAGGGGCGGCAGCCCCCAGGAAAAAATGGAATTTTTGAAATTTTTTGGCAGAATTTAGTCAACTGGAGACGTATCAGAAATATTTTCCGACAAGCAAAGTAAAACAAAAGATGGAAACATCATAAAAAGTATATTACACAAGTAAGTTCCGCAGAATGTACCCTTGCAGACATGGACTGGCTTAACGAATAGTAAGCCACAAAGTTGCAGGGGTCTGGGGGCGGCAGCCCCCAGAAGAAAATTAGAATTTGTTGAATTTCAGGCCAAATTTGGTCAATTGTAGACCTATCAGAAATTTTTTTCGGCCGCTCGATAAAAACCAAAGGGGGGACCGTTGTAAACAATTTTTTCAGGTTCGACCAAATAAAGATGGGTCGCGACCCCCGTGACCCCCCCCGCCGACTACGCGCTTGGCAGCGCAAAACCTACCACGGGAGGGGGGTACCCTAAATGTTTGCTACTTTTAGTGGCAAACTGCAAATTGTGCGAAAATTCAAAAAAAATTCATCAATTTTCATATCGATAGCTACACAATGACGTCGACAAAAGGATTTAACTTGAAAGTACAAGAAAACCAGTATATAAATCTGAATTTTCTGTAGAATTAGACAGTAACGTTTTTTCAGATAAAATTTAGAGTCTCTGAATTCTGGGTGAAATTATCTGACTGAACTTTGTCTGAATTATTCTGAAAATTATCTTAAATTCCTCTGAAAGTCTCTAAAATGCTAGAAATTGTTTATGTAACATCTGAAAAATATGTAACTGAAAAAAAATTACAGAAAACTCAGATTCCTGTGGAGGGCCAGATTTATTTTGACGTCCATTTTCGCCACGAAGCCGGTTTTTACCAACAATATTATATACTATATGTATTTAGTATTTATACGTTAACTTTTTTCACTTTTACTATCTTTTACTATATCTGAAGAACCATGAAATATTGCTTATCTTACCACCGCTTTTTCAGCTGTTGATTAACTGTTGACTGTGCAACGGGCGCCAGAGTGAAAAGTTGAAAAATTTACTAAGCTTTTCGATATTGCAATGCGGACAGCAAATTTATTAAAAATGTCATTTTTGCAATGATATGAACGTAACACAAAACAGTATATTAAGCAAACAAATTGCGTCTAATACACACATATTCTTACACGAAGTAATTCCAATCAAAAAAATTTGGGTAGGGCGGCCGCCCTCCCCCCGGGATGTACCGGTATGAGACAGCGGTTTTTTAACGGAAATACACAAAAATCGTAACAGAACAGCTCTTGCTTTTTGGATTCTGGGAAGAGTTTTTAAACTTTCGAAAGTTAGTTGTTGAAAATTCACGACTGTCTCAGCTCTCGGCCTGGCTCGGCAAAATTGCCGAGCCAAAGGCAATTTGCCGAGCCGAGCCGAGCCGGCCGGCTCGGCAGCCGAGCCGAGCCGAGCCGAGCCAGCGGTCTATCCCTAGTCATAACTATGGACATTGCACAGAGTCCGCGCTACCGGTTTGGGTTTTCACAAAGTTTCACATACTCTTCGCATACCACAGTGTGTTTTATAGTGCATTGCATACATGCATATGCACTTTGACAGTCTGACTCAGGTGCCAGCGTAGAATCGTCCGTGCTGGTGCAGTGGTGCTCCTATCAGAAGTGCTAATAGGAGCATCATCACGGACCAGAAAAGTTTCTCCAGCTGACACAGTTAGATGGGGGGAAGGTTTGATGCCTCAACCACTCCATAGCCCAAAAAGCATTTGATTCTGCCTAGGTTTTTTCAGATACTTAATGCTTTGACATGCATTGAGAGGTTGGGGCTCAAGAAATTCAATTAAACTGCCGCCCAATTCGCGCTTCGTAACGTTGCTGAAACCACAAATTTTTAGTTACAAAATATCAACTACGAAGTTAGCACTGTTTGGTATATAAATGATGGTCAGTATTTTTATATACGGTTTAACATTATGCTTGAGAGGTTCCACATACAAATGCAATATCGCTAAAGTCATTCTATGTAGCTCAAACTGTAATTAATAGCTTGATGTACAAAGTTTAAACTTGAACTAACTTAAAGTTAGTTTGCCCGTGAACTGACATTCTTCTGCAGCAGACAGTTTTGAACCAGGGTTTTTTTTTTCAAAATCGGATTTCATCATTCTGGCGTCATTTTTAAATTCGTGTCGTCATTTTTATTTTTCGTTCGTCAAAATTAAATTAAGTCTTTACAGTACCGTTGCGCTGCAGCAATATTGCTAGTTAGCGTTATCTTACAGTGGCGTACCGAGAGAAAATTTTCGACCAAAAATTTAAAAAAAGCAGCATTTTTATGAAATTTAAGCGGTTTTTTACCTAATTTTGGCCAAAATTTGTTAAAATCTGTGTTTTTTGGCCAAGAAAAAATGTAAATTTTTAACTGATTTTTTTGACGGTGGGGGGTTCAAAATTAAGTAGACCGATGGGAGGTTTAAAAATTTAAAAGTTATTAAAATTTTCTGCGTTTAATGGCAAAAAACGGTCAATTATGGGGACGCATAGTCCTAATTTATTTTTTTATCATATTTATATATCTTTCATCTACCGATTAGCAAATTGGCTAAAACGACCAAAAAGTTTTAGCAGACTCTCAAAAAGTTTTAGCACTCTAAAAAATTTTAGCCAATGCTAAAGTTTTGGCCCAATAAACCTCAGAATTTACCTAAAAATTATGCCGATAACAGCGCATATTGTGCGAACGTTAAACTATTTTTGGCCGCCCGAAAACATCAGAGCTAAAATTTGAGCTCATAATACCCAGAACAGTAAGCAAAATGAATGCAGGGGCCTAAGAGCGACAACCCTCAAAAACAAAATTAGAGAATTTTTTACTTTTTACGCCAACCTTGGTCAAGTGAAGACATATCAGAAATTTTTTCGAGCCGAGAAATTATATAAATTATATCACGTCAGAAGCAGAACGTCACATGAGATAGTGCACTAGATAGGTATATCGTGCACTAGATAGGTAGATAGGTACTCGTGTACACATGCTGAGGCTTTAATAAAAGCTAATAACAAAGACGAGTAAGCCACTAAGTGGCAGGGGTCTGGGGGCGGCAGCCCCCAGAAAAAACTGGAGATTTTTTCAATTTTTAGGCCGAATTTGGTCAAATTAGCTTCAATATTTGCTTAAAACCTTTCGTCAAAGCTTCGTCATTTTTATTTTCTGAACGTCATTTTTAAGTTTCATTTCTGCAAATGACGCCATTTTTGACTAAAAAAAAAAACCCTGT
>JASANF010011268.1:0-27762 GCA_030248245.1 Trissonchulus sp. WLG1_4
ATTTAATTGCCGTTCATATAGCCAAAAATGACCCTTTATTTTAAAGAAAAATTAATGAAAATGGTGGAAAATAAAATATTTTGGTTGAATAATTTTTAATTCTTTGAAAAGGCCCTCAGGATATGTAAACGTAACATCGCCACTGCAGCATAACACAATATGCCTTAACAATAATTTAAAATGTTTTAAATTAGTTCTATTGTTACTGTTGTCACATTTTTTCCGGGCGTATTTCAAAATGTCCACATTTCTTGATCGCCCCCTCCCCAGGCAGCATCCTTCCCTTGCTGTATGGTGCCCCCATGCTTTCTCCTGGCCCCTTGACGCTAATTTGGAGCCCCTGTTCACCCAGCGGCGTTGCCCAGGTTCGTGTTGGCCCTGCCTTCCTATCCGTTTTCCTGGGGCCTGGTTGTGCGCCATATTGAGAGGTTGGTCTTGTTGGAATTTTGGCGGGGCTTCTGTTGGTGGCTGGCGACGTGGGGGCCCCCTTGCTGTAGGTGGTCTTGGCTCCGGAGCTTGACCCGCATTGGCGTCCTGCCCCATATCGTAAAACCATCAAGCCCAACAGACGTACACCCCTTCAAGAACGTATTGTATTTCCCCTGCGTGCGTTAGATTCGCACTAGCTGGTTGTTCCAAGAAAGCTCCAGTCGCTTCTTTCAATGCCCATAGCAGAAATAGCCATCGTTTCGGTCGCCACCTTCCGTGTATTTAGGGGTTTTGAGTATGCTGCACGGGGTGTTTTTTGTTCGGTTGCCTGATATTCTTGGCAGGGTTCCTCAGAGTCGGGTTCGTCGGGTTTTATATACACAGGGATCATTGCTTTTTTGGCCAAATAAATTGGGCTAACGTTACCGGGCTCCCAGTGTTCAAGTTCTTCTTCCTCGGTAATTTTGCTTGAGGGGGAGTGTGTAGGCTCGATATTGATATCTTCTTCATTGTTATCGGCTGCACTTACGGGGCTACACTGCTTTTTCGTGGGGATGTTGTAGGAAATTCGCCGTTTTGGCTGTCCTTTTTCAGATCGTTGTCTCTAAATAAAATTATTATGCATAAATATATTGAGCCAGAAAATATTGTATATATTATACAATACATTGCTGTACAACAGTGTTAGGTTAGTCGCGTGGTTATAGAATACTATATACTCATGAGGTTTGAGTTTCAGTTTTTTCGTATAAATTTTGTCGACATAGCATGGAGTTAGCCATTTAAAGCAAAGCTGTGGTATGAAATTGACATTTTCAAGATTCGCGCAACTTTTTCTGCTAGAGACAATGGGCCGTTAACAAGCCACTGATAGTTTGTTATTAAGTGGGTAAAGGCGCAATCACAAAATTGGCTGCTAAGTGCAGTGTAGCCTGCCAAATTTCAAATTTCGCCTAACCACCGCTACTTGCTGCTTCTCAGTAAACGCTGACCAGCAGACTATTTCATGGACGTCAGGTTGGAGATAATAGTTAATTTCCCAGACAGTTATTTCTTCCAACATTTGACAGAATAGGGATTTATTTTTGATTTCAAACAGTTGTGCACATTTATCGTGCAGATCACAAGTCATTGGAATTTGCAGAATTTCTGTATATAACTTCGGTGTGATATAAGTTAGTTCATCAGGGCTGAAACTTTGAGCCCAAAGTTTTCCTCGTTTATAGAATTGAGTTAATTCTTCCTTAGTGATTATAAAACTTCAGGAAATACCCCCAGTTTTGTTAGAGGAAAACACGGGGTGAACCCTTTTTTATTGCAAAAAGAGACTAGGAAAATGTCCGTATGATTTGTCATATTTAGTTTCCAAATCGACTCGCTAGCCTGGGCGAAGGAGTAAATATACTGTTTTGCCGTTTGTTTACTAAGCGTCCTTCCATAGTCCCAATTCAGCAGAGATTCTTGTCTACTTACACTTGCTGCCATCTGATGCTAGTTGACGATAGTTCCGTCAAGTGTTTGGGTTGGCAGTCGATGGTTTGTTCGCAGACAGCAGTTGACTGTTGGCACATAGTTGGCGGTTAGTTCACAGTTGGTTGTTGGGAATTAATGCAGTGGAAACAACTGATTTCTAAGAATTTGTTGGGTCTTTTTATATGCTGAAGTCATAACGCAAGGATGGCTTGAGGCTTTAACCGTGCTCGTTTCCTAATTTTAAAACAGTGTCATTGCTTTACATTTTACGTTAGTTTGACGGAAATTTTCAATATTTCCTGTTGTTTCGACTGTTAATAGTTGTTAAGCTTTTCTTTTGGTTTGAGAAATTTGGGTCGTTTTTATATTTACTACTATTTTGGAACAATTTCTGTCTTGTAGGTTCATTCTTTCTAGAATGTTCATTGGTAGGTTAATAAATTATCAACTCTACCTTCTATTTGTTTAAGAATTCTAGAAAAATGTTTATAACTACCGGCCTATGCATATTCATGTCATGTTATTTTTTCAGTTAGTTTAATTACACATGTATGTGACATTGCACATTATAACATCTCTGCATTTATTTGGACTTTGCATCTATATATTGCCCACATAAAATCATCGCTATATGCATAAATAGGCAGAAACATGTTTACAGTATATAGTTAGTCGTCACCATAACTATATATATGCCATAACGTGTTTATAGCAAGGGTAGTTTGATAAGCAGTACATATGTTCCAGGCGTAACTTGTATATAGAAACACATAGTTCATATAGTTTATTAGCATAGTCCATTTTTACGCGGCGGCCAGTCCGCCGCTATATACTATAGTGCAAAAAGGTCGATTATCATGTATCTATTTTCACAGTGTAAAATTACACTGTACAAGTAGGTAGGTCAGAAATTCACTAAATGTCTCATGCTCATGTGTGGTGTGTGTGTGCTCATGCTGTGTGGTTACGTAGGTATCTTCACGGCGTAGTTTGAAGTGACCCAACACTGAATTGGCCCAACGCCTGCTATTGGCTGTCTTGAGTATAAGGGAATTAGTTTGCTCAGCCAGTCACTTTACACGCACAAGTCAGCTGTGGCAAATGCTCCGCCTTAGTACTCAGACGTAAATAGACGAAATTCACATGCAGTATTTTCAAAAGGAGGGGGGGTCGCACCTGGGCTATTTTTTAAAATTTTAAATCATCTAATTAAATACATAATTTTGACTTTTATAGATAGGTAGTGGTTGTTTTTATATATCAAATTCATTAATTCTATTTCAGTATAGCAGGCGGGGTAAAAAAACCCACCCCATTTTTTGGGGAAAAAACCCACCCCAGTTCCGGAACTTAAAGTGCACATTTTGCATGCATTTGTAGCGTTATCGCAACTTTTTAGTCGTTTTCAACGTTTTCAGGCGAAATTAAGTTGTTTTGTTTTCAAATATAAAAATTCAAAATTTTATAATGGGCTGCGAAGGGCAGTTTTTAAACTTGTGTACCTGAGGCCCCATAGCAAATCTGCAGATAGTTTTGGCATCAGGGGCCTCTACTACTCCAAATACGTATTTGGACTAGGGATGGAAGTCTCGGTTATTTTTCCGAAACCGAGACCGAGACCGACTTTGGGTCATTTTTTGCCATCTTTTACCTACTAATTTGATGACTTTTTACAAGTTTTTAGGTAAAATTAAGACAATGGTCAAACACTTTATGTATATATAACTAACGGCATGGTAACGACAATTTCGGTTACATTTTTGGTTCTTTTTTCCATTATGTCTGACCATGTATTCTTGAATATTGTGAAATTTTGACCTTTGTCTCAAATTAGACGCAATTTGTTTTTGTTCTCGCCAGAAAATAGCAATTTTTAACACTGTTTGGTTCGAATTAACTTAAAAATAGCTCCGATTTTATTTGAATTGCCATTTTTTACAGAATTGAAAAACCGAGACTTTTGGACTACCGAGACCGAGACCGAGACCGAGATTGGGCTAGTCTTGGGTTTTGACCGAGACCGAGATCGAGACTTCCATCCCTAATTTGGAGCGTTGAAAAACCACCGCTGAAGCGGTGAAAGCGTTGAAAAACCACCGCTAACATAGTTTTTGGGTGATTTATGGGGTGGATTTTTTTCCGCCACGTGGTGTTTTTCCCCCAAATGGGTTTTTTCCCGGCAAGTTTTTAGCTTCCCGCCAAAAAACAGTAAGAGATAGCGAAACGAAACTGGTCCCAACGTTTAGAGCAAGGTTAGGCCTACGACAGATTTTTTTGGTTTCCCGTGAAAACATATAGTCTGTGAGCTACATGACGAAATATGAAAATGCGGGTTTTTCCCCGCCTGCTATATTGTGCTTACCATACATATAGATACACACTAGCTGCTCAGATAGACTTTTATTATGGTAATTGAAAGTTCAGGGGTCTAGACAGGGGAACTAGCAGGGAAAATCACGAAAAAAATTTGAAGAACAGGCCTCTAAAACATGCAGAAAATTGGCATTTTTGCCTAAAAAACAGCATGTTCTCACATTGCAAGCATCGTGAAAAAATATTTTTCGTCGATCCAAAAGGGGGCTCCCCCTGGCTACGCCCTTATTACAATAAGGTCATAAACTTTGTGGGTGGCATGACTGTAAACGCATATCAACTGGACGCCAAAAAGTCACACTGGCTGAGTTTAAAGCGACAGCCATCAAAGCAAACAGCCAATGATATGCATTGGGCCAAATCAGAGTTGGGCCGTTTCAGACCTCACCATCTTCACACATTGAAGTGTGCTGTGCTGCAATAACAGTAGCTGGTGCAAAGTGTACATATGTATGTATGCATATGTGAGTGATGTTAACAACAGACGGCGCAGACGGCTAGCGTTGTAGGCTTGTAAGTGGTAGAACAGTGGTGGCTGTCACACTGCAACAGTGATGTAACGAAACCGGTTGCAACACTGTTTCATCGACTGTTTATCAGCCCGTCGAAACCATGTAAGAATGGACTTGACGTCGGCAACCATGATGTACTGCGGTTGACCATGTCATTGACATGCACATGTTCCTACATGACTAAGTTCTGTAGGTACATGTAAACAGCAAAATTAACGAAATTTTTGAGTAATTTAGTGCAAAGTCCAGCTTCAATGCTGGCTAGAAATTGAAATTAAAATTGTGAGTAATCGTGTTTTTTTGAAAACGGCTTTAGAAAATTTTGATGCCGCGTTATATATTCGAAGAATATCCTCAGCAGTGCAAGCATATCTCACAAAAATCTAATTTAATTTAACCATACTCGCAAAACGTGCTTGTTTTACATTTTATTATTTTTGTTCTCAGCCACTACACATTTTTTTAACACCAGGTATGTACAGTAGTTGAATGTGTACTGTAACAGTTTGAGTATAGTTTAAGTTCGTTGCCGCAACTTGTATTGTTGTTTTGTGCCTCCCTCGGCGTCTTTGCGATGCCCTTGTAGTTCACTTAAGTCTTCGGTTTGTTCGGTTTCAGTCGGTTGAAATGTACGTTCATCATGGCTTTCTTCCGTCCTGTACATGGACGAATAGTGGCCGTAGATGGGCGTATGTTAATGATCCTGTATGGGCCATGCCATGGTCGGCTTAATTTGTGTGTTTTTCCTATACCGACAGATGGGTTATGACGCATCATGAGTTGGCCAATAATGTTGTGTTCCTGGGTGCACTTTTTGTCGTATTGTTGCTTTTGGTGACTCTGTGCCCCGGTAATATTTTCCGTGGCAATTGACCAGGTTTTTTTATTTCCGTAATCAAGTTATATTTATAGTCTTCTATTTCATTATATCTGGGCGGTGTTCATTTCAATATGGTGTTAAGGGGTAATAATGGTTCCGGCCGAACATCAAAAAGAACGGTGTATCCCTTGTTGATGCTTAACTGATTAGCGTTAGGCAAACAGGCAAAAGTCCAGGTATGCAGCTCAATCTTTTTGGTGTGTCGCTACGTACATAGCAAGCATCCGCATTAATGTACCATTGAAGCTTTCACATAATCCATCCGTTTGTAGATGATTGTATGGAGACGTCTTTATTTCATGAATTCCATCGAGTCGAGTAATATCCGTCATTAGATTACTCATGAAGTTTGCTCCTCTGTCCGACAACAGTTCTTTTGGGCAGGAGTATCGGCAAACAATTTGTTTCACAAAAACTTTAGCGATAGTTTCCGTTTTTGTGTCCGCTAATGGGAAGGCTTCCACCCATTTGGTTAGATATTCGACAAAGACCAATATATACTTGTATCCTTCTTTCGTCATGGGCAAAGGACCGATTATATCGACCGATAATTTGTCAAACGGACCTGAAACTGGTACAGGTTATAACGGTGTTTATATGTAGGACCATTATTTTGCTAGGATTGGGGTCGGTATCTTCCTTCATTGGCATTCTGGATAATCTGTCAGCGTTGGTATGTTTCTTGCCAGGTTTGTATTGGACTTCTAAGTTGAATTCTTGCAGTTGTAACGTCTACCGCAGTAATCGGCCACTGAGGAATTTTAATAAGTTAGCGAAGAGGACTATGATCAGTTAGCACGGTGATCTTTCGTCCATAGATGAGGTGTCGGAAATGCTGAACTCCATACACAATGGCTAAGGTTTCCAATTCTATGATGGGGTAGTAGCGTTCTGCTTCAGTCAGTGTCCAACTGGCATACGCAACAGGGTGTTCTCTTCATTGTTCGTCCTTTTGGGACAATACAACCCCAAGATCTTTTCCGCTGGCGTCAGTTTGTAAAATGAATGTCTGGAAATGTCTGGATATGCCAATATGGGTGCTGTAGTTAGTTTTTCTTTAAGGTGGTACTAACGAACGTGCAGTGGTGTTTAAATTTTCGAAGAAAATTAGTTATTTCAAACTGTATTTTTTGAAAAAAAGTCTGTAAAAAATTGATTCACATACACAAAATGGCAAATAAAGTTAGCGGGATCATGTGAAAAATTTTTATGAGCAGGCCAAGCCCACAAGCCAAACTACACACCAGGAGAATGGAAACTTAACAGTTTTGGCCACTTTTCCAAGCGCATGCGCAGCGCATAAACACAAAAAAGAACATAAATAAACTTTTGCTAATTTTCTAGACCCAAAATGAAAATTTTTTAAATTGCTTAAATTTTTGCGCTGATATAGAACTCGAAAGTTGAGTGTGAATTGACACTTTTCACTTTGAAACAGCATATTTCATTTAATAATTGACAAATCATAAAATCGTACATTTTGGGTCTAAATAATTCACTTTTAAATATTTGTGCCATTTTTTGCATGTTTTTTTTAATCTCTTCAAAAAGTGGCCAGATTTGAAAGTGCTCAAAAAAGCCAAATTGGTTTACTTTCTACACGTGCCACACAAATCATCTTTACAGTTGTACACAAATCATCTTTACAGTGCTTAAATATAGAAGAAAAGTAGCGCTTTCTAAGCGTATAAAGAACATACTCTAAAGTTAATTAATTATTGAATACTGGCCTGTTGAAAAACACTGCACATTCGTTAGTACCACCTTAAGGTGGCGCTCCGAATAACTGACTTTGGGCAGTAAAAGTTTTCAGTCACGTTTTCAGGTCTTTGTTCTTGACGAAATGTTGTTCAGCAGTGAATTAGCTTTTGTTTGATATACATAACATGTAGTTTTGTTGAAATTACTTTTTTGACCTGAATTTTGATATGGCAAAATCTTCAAATCGATTTTTCGAAAAATTGTATATGGCTTTTGTTACTTTTGATAACGGTTTTCCACAGATATTGGGTGACAGCAACTTTTTAAAAAGTCGTTTGTATAGGCAAACATTTGTAAAAAAATTTTCAAATTACGTTGAGCGATATTGACCAAAAAGCACCATTTTTCAAGCTAATTTTTTGTTAGCTACTTTTTGGCTTCTCCAACTTTTCTCAATGGTTATATTCATTAAAAAATACGCTCTATTTTTGACACTGCCGTTTGTGTGGGCAAACCTCAGATTTTTCTGATCGGCAATAGCCTTTTTTGAATCGTGATAGCTCTCCTCCACGTCGTTTTTTCATTGTGAAATTTGACTTAAAGTTAGAAAATAAGTAGATTCAGGTGTACCTTCTTAGAAAATGTTGATTTCTGTTTTTGGTAAAATTCTGCAGCGATTTCAAGTTGACCAATTTTAGAAAAACTAGTGTATTTTGAACCAAAATAATTGGATTAAAATTATAAGAATAGATACACCTCGGCAACATAATTACCTACAGTTTAAGCTATAGATCGTAAAATTTGAACAAAGTTTCGCTCAGTTATGCCGTTTGAAAAATTATGCTCATTTAGCGAAAACAGAAATTTTCAATCGGTGATAAAAAATCAGAACAAGGCAGCACGCACGTGAAACTTACTCAGAAACAGAGCTTTGTAACAGGCTTCAATTTATTTAAACGAAATTCATTCTAGCTAGAACGTACGTCGACTTATAAGATAGAAAAGTTATGGAAGTTATTCGGAGCGCCACCATAAGGAAGTCCATAACTTTTTGACATTCACTAGTCCATTGGTATCGAGCTTCCTTTTTTAGTAAGTCGTGCAAAAGTTTGCTTGTTTTTGCAAAGTTTTTAATGAAGCGCCTGTAATATGATGCCAAACCTAGAAAGCTGCGTAGTTTGGTGATATTACTTGGTGTAGAAAAGTTCCGCACTCTTTCAACCTTGTCTATTTCAGGCTGTACAGTACTGTGCAAAAAAAGTTCCCTCTTCGTCGGCGTACGACGAGCTTCGTCGTTCGCGAAAAGTGACGAACGTTGGCCGGAAAGTGACGAAGCAAATTTTTTGTGTTTACTTCGTGCGGAAGTCTATTAGAGTGCCCTGAAGCTAAAAATCATGTTTGACACAATTTGTCAACGTCAAATCGCTTCGTCGGCAAAAGGTTGAGGTTGAGGTTGCTTCAGGGCACTCTAATAGATTTCCGCATGCAATAAACACAAAAATTTTGCTTCGTCACTTTCCGGCCAACGTTCGTCACTTTTCGCGAAGGTTCGTCACCTTTTGCCGACGAAGCGATTTGACGTTGACAAATTGTGTCAATCATGATTTTTAGCTTCAGGGCACTCTAATAGACTTCCGCATGCAATAAACACAAAAATTTTGCTTCGTCACTTTCTGGCCAACGTTCGTCACTTTTCGCGAACGACGAAGCTCTTTTTTTTGAACTTTTGAAAAAAAAGAGGGAACTTTTTTGCACAGTACTGTACTCCGTCTTTAGAGAGAGAGAGAGTGGTGGTGAAATAATTTGCTTTTTCCATTGCATCTAGCAAACTATCGATTCGAGAAAGACGGAAAAGGTCTCGTCTAATAGTCGCATTTAGTTTTCTGTAGTCAATGCAGATTCGTACGCTGCCATCTTTTTTTAAATAAGTAGATGGTTCAATTGTCGTTGTTTTAGCATCTCTTGAATTTGAATGACAGTATCTCCTAATCCCATCGGGATTCTATAAGCTCGCTGTTGAATTGGCGGACGGTCACTCGAGTCAATCTTGTGTTTCACAGCAGTGGCGCAACCAATATCGTAATCATCCGTGGCGAATTCTGTCAAGTACTTTTTTAATACTTCCTTTAAATTTGATTTCTGAACCGCAGTTAGCTCAGATTGATCCACGTCTACGTAATTCAATCGTGTGCCGTCTTCCCACGGGTTGTTGCTTTTTGTTCGCTGTATGGTAACCGAGCGAATTTGGTTCTCGAAAAGAGGTGTAATCGTTCCAACGACTGTTTTTGCATACAGTTTCACCGGTTTTGATCCTGTGTTATAAATATTCTTCTTGAACTAAAAATATAATGTAAAAATTATTTACAGCAGTTGGATTCCAGAAAAAAGAACTACAAATAAAAAATCGAAGACCTTGCACGTCTAGATTTTTGGAAGATCTTTCGATCGATACCAAGATGGCCAAAATCGGTAAAAATCATAAAATTTGACACATTCACATTAACGTGCTAAAAAGTATTGTAAATACGATTTTTGAGGTTTCTTTGATGTGCAATTAAAGTGGTGTGGCTAATTGCATGAGCGTTAGGCCGTGTTTACATTCAGCTTTTTTCAGCTGCTCGAGCAGCTGAAAACAGCTGCAGCTCTTTTCAGCTGCTCGAGCAGCTGGAAAAAAGCTGGAGCAGCTGGAAAAAAGCTGAAGCAGCTGGAAAAAAGCGGATAAGTATGGCGGTCACTATAGACTAGCTGCGCCGTTGCCATGACAACGCTGCAGTTTCGGCATTTTTTCAGCTGCTCCAGCATTTTTTCAGCTGCTGTAGCTTTTTTTCAGCTGCTCGAGCAGCTGAAAAAAAGCCGGAAACGGCGAAAAAAAGCTGCAGCTTTTTTGCAGCTGCTCGAGCAGCTGAAAAAAAGCTCAATGTAAACACGGCCTAAAGCCGATTCACATGCTGCGATTTTACTGCGATTTTGCCGCTGCGTTTACGCCGCTGCGGCAAAACGCACTGTCTGAACAAACGCAGCATTTTTAGTGCGGAACGCATGCGTCTTAATTTTTTCTCAGCGTTTTAAACGCCAGGGGAACAGGGTTTCCCGACGCAAAAATGCTTTCCCCAAGGTGCTACTCAAAAAAAGGGTTAAGGGGGTAGTGTCGCGAAAGCAGTCGATTTTGCGTAACTGTAAAACATTTTTAGAAAAAAATAAGACATCATTCTTTATATATTTTAAAAATATATGTTGAGGCAAGTATTTTCGCCAAGTTTTATCAAAATTGATGCAGTATACTGTTTGCAGTGAGGTCGCAAAGTCGGAAAAATGACATTTTAGAAACCTATTCACATTCGATTTTTTCGTCACAATTATCAACTTATTTGTTTAGTTTGTTTACATAAACTAAAAGGACATATGTTGTTGTTTATGCACGCAAAATTTAGTGCAAATTGCTTGAGTGGTTGCGGAGTTATACCTGTTTGAACTGTGAAACTGTGCGTAAACAGTGAAGTACTCAGGCCGTGTTTACATTGAGCTTTTTTTCAGCTGCTCGAGCAGCTGAAAAAAGCTGCAGCTTTTTTTCAGCTGCTCGAGCAGCTGGAAAAAAGCTGGAGCAGCTGAAAAAATGCTGGAGCAGCTGAAAAAAAGCGGATAAGTATGGCGGTCACTATAGACTAGCTGCTCCGTTGCTATGACAACGCTGCAGTTCCCGCATTTTTTCAGCTGCTCCGGCTTTTTTTCGGCTGCTCCAGCTTTTTTCCAGCTGCTCGAGCAGCTGAAAAAAAGCCGGAAATGGCGAAAAAAAGCTGCAGCTTTTTTTCAGCTGCTCGAGCAGCTGAAAAAATGCTCAATGTAAACACGGCCTCACAGCAATAATGATAAATTGTGAAAAATTTGGAAGCTTATTTTAAAATCAAAAGAAAAACGAACCTTCATTTTTTTTCTTATTTGTGGCAAAAAACTGTGCGTCGACACGTTATGTGTGCTTCACAAGCTGGCCAATCTGATATCTGGCTGAATTTTTTGAATTTTCATGTCCTTATTGTGTGATGTCTGGCTTACAATCGGTGATTGGTTCAAGATATTGGTAGATATTGGTAGTCTACTGTCTGGCAGTACTTATTTAACACTGTATAGCATTGGACTAGTTTCTCAGTGAACGTACAAGTTCAAAGCAAAAAGATCTCTTTTTGCAACCTATGAGCAAAACTGCTTTCGCGACACTACCCCCTTAAATGCAGCTTGGGGAGGAAAAATAGTGGACCTATTTTTTTTAGTAGAGCACCTTGGGGGAAGCATTTTTGCTTCAAGAACCCCTATTTTATTTTTTGGATTTTCTGAGATATGACCCCACGAATCTGAACCCTCAGTGAGGGACGTTTTCTCAATTTTTTTCCGAAGTCCTTGTTTTTTCCGTTGTAATCGTGTCTTAATGGTGTCAGATTAGTGTTTACAATTTTTTAGAATCACAGGAAAACCAGTGGATCTGAATTTTCTGTAAATTTTTTCCTATTACAGATTGTTCAGATGTTTTTTACCCTTTCCATTCAGAGACATTTTACAGACTTTCAGGGGGATTTCAGATCAATTTCAGAGAAATTCAGGGAAAATTCAGAGAATTTCACCCAGAATTCAGAGACTCTGAATTATATCTGAAAAAAATGTTACTGGCTTTTCAGATAAATTTCAGATTCAGATTTCAGAGTCTCTGAATTCTGGGTGAAATTATCTGAATTTTGCCTGAATATCTCTGAAATCTATCTGAAATTCCTCTGAAAGTCTGTAAAATGTCTCTGAATGGAAAGGGTAAATAACATCTGAAAAATCTGTAACCGAAAAAATTTTACAGAAAATTCAGATTCCTGGTTTTCCTGTGAATCGAAACAAAGGCTCTTTGACCGGGTTCCTGCCGAAAAATTGGCCAAATTCGCCAAAAACGTCCAATTTTTGACCAAATTCAAACTTGGCCTTAATTTAGGCTTGGGCTTAGGGTTTAGGCTTTGTATGGGGCTTAGGCTTAGGCTCAGTATCAGGCTTAGGCTTAGGCTTAGGTTCAGGCTTAGGCTTAGGCTCAGGCTTAGGCAATTGAAAATTCCAGAAAAAATCCTGCCAGCTTAGCCTTGAGAATCCTGCCAGCTAAGCCTAGACGATGCCTTAAAACATCATAACGCACTCAAAACCATACATGTACACGGGGTCTCGGTCTGGGGGGGGGGGGGGGGGTTGTCCCGAAATTTTCGACACTTTCGGGGGGTCTTGTCTTGTCCCGATATTTTGTCCCAAAAACGCGAAAATTTCTAATTTTTGCCTAAAAATTGGAAATTTTTTGCGAAATTTCGATATTTTTAGCGATTTTTTCGTTTTTTTTAGTCATTTTTGAAGCATTTTACGGCGATTTGAAGCGATTTTGGGGTTTCAGAGAGGGGGACTTGTCCCGACGGGTCAAATCTGAGGGGGGGCTTGTCCCGGAATTTCAAATCTGGGGGGGGGGGGCTTGGCCCCCCCCCCCCCCCCCCCCCCATGTACATCTGTGCTCAAAACTATCCAAAAACAAAGATTATAGCCATTTTTGGCTTCGAACTTTGGCCGACGTTCACTTCCAAAAATACTGAAAATGCCATTTTCAAGGGGTCATAGCTCAGAAAATCCAAATTTGTGGATAGGGGTTCTTTTACAAAAAATGCTTCCCTCAAGATGCTCTACTCCAAAAAATAGGTCCACTATTTTCCACCCCTCCCCCAACTGCACTTGATCCCAAAAAAATAGGTCCATAATTTCCCCCTCCCCCAACTGCATTGTTTACAGTAGCGTACCCAGGATTTCGCGAAGGGGGGGGCTGAACTGATGGTCGACGACCGGGGGGGGGGGGGGGTGAAAACGCACACGCAATCCGCGGCAGTCTGCAGAAAGTTCAGCTTTTTAAAATTTTTTTACTGATTTCATAGATATTGCAAAAGAAGTTTTATATATTATATATACGCAACATGTCGTGCAATCATAGTGGTTGCAGGGGTCTGGGGGCGGCAGCCCCCAGAAGCTGGAGCTTTTTTAGAATTTTGAAATAAAATTTGCATTGAAAAACCATTTCTAAGCAACAGTTGTTGTGAAATCATAGTGGTTGCAGGGGTCTGGGGGCGGCAGCCCCCAGAAGCTAAAGCTTTTTTAGAATTTTGAAATAAAATTTGCATTGAAAAAGCAATTCTGAGCAACACTGGTCGTAAAAAAAGAGTGGTTGCAGGGGTCTGGGTTTGGCAGCCCCCCCCCCAGAAGCTGGAGTATTTTTAGAATTTTGAAATAATAATTGCATAGAAAAACCAATTCTAAGCAACACTTGTCGTGAAATCATCTGTTCAGAGTCAGATTATGTCAAATATTTCAAACTTTTAACCTAATTAGATAAAAAAAGCACGAAAAATCGGCTCATGGGGGGACTAGCAAACCTGAAAAATACGTTGTATACAGGACAAAATTGAAGAAAACCATGGGTGACAAGGGCTGTCCTTAGACGTTCGTCCTCCAGTCCACCCACCACACGGTTTTTAATTAAAAGCCACACAAAATATATAACTAAATACCAATAGTAGTTGTCAGCATTACTCATTATTAATACACCATAGCAGATATAAGTCATGTATATACATTAGAGCAGTAATGAATTAGGGGCGAGATCCCCTCGAAGGAAAATTTTGGAAAATTTTTGAAATTTCAGTGTAATTTTAGTCAATTGGGAACGTGCCGGAAAATTTTTTTCAGCGGTGTCATAAAACCAAAGAAGACCATAGGAAAAAAGTGAAAAAAGGGGGGGGGGCTGAAATCGCGAAGGGGGGGGGGCTGATGTGCCCCTAGCCCCCCCCCCCCCTGGGTACGCCACTGATTGTTTAACCCCAAAAGGGCTTCCCTCAAAGGACTCTACTAAAAAATTAGGTCCACTATTTCACCCCTCATCCCCCAGCTGCATGTAACCCCATATTCGTGTATATCGGTCTTTATGAAAAGGTAGTGCATCATTACACAAAAGAAGTATATACACATCACAGTCGGTTAGACAGGGTGGAATTCTAGAAGGGTGATTAAGTTAGTCAGTGATTAAAAGAATAACGCGCGTGCAGAATGAGATCAGGCAAGTCTATTCTCAGCGTGTAGAATAATCACAGGAAGAAAGTGTTTGAATGCTTTTAACATGTTTTTTGCACTTTCGATTAACATGCTTTTAACATGTTTTTAACATATTTTAACATGTTATTAACATGGTTTTAACATCTTTTAACATGTTTTTTGAATAGTGTTAAAAACATGTTAAAAAATTTTAACATCATTTTAACATGTTTTTCGCATCAAATTCACTCAAAATTAAGATAATTTTAACATATGTTAAAAACATGCTAAAAGTATGTTAAAAAGTTTAGCATGATTTTAACATGTTTTTTGCATCTTTTTCGCATATTCTAAAAAGATACGAAAAACATGTTAAATCTATGCTAAAAGTTTTAGCATAAATTTAACATGTTTTTAACACATGTTAAAAATATGTTTAATTTGTGCAAATTTAATGCGAAAAACGTGTTAAATTGATGTTAAAATTTTTTAACATGTTTTTAACACTATTCAAAAAACATGTTAAAAGATGTTAAAACCATGTTAATAACATGTTAAAATAAAAAACATGTTAAAAGCATGTTAATCGAAAGTGCAAAAAACATGTTAAAAACATTCAAACACATTCTTCCTGTGAATTCGTAATGACAAAACGTAATGAAAGAACGTTTAGCGACTGATTAAGTTAGTCACTCGCTAATCAGTAATCACCCTTCTAGAATTCCACCCTGTATATACTTCTGATCTGATAATGCGCACGAAATTAACACAAATTGTAAAATTCACGCTCACTTGTCGTTTTTAAAACGAAGGCCGTGGCGTTTTTTCAGATATCAAGCCGGTGAATTTATCTTTGTTGTGGTTGTTGTTGTTGCTGGTACAGAACTCCGTCTGCCGGTCTGGGTGGTGGTCTGTTTTGTGAGCCACATTGCTTTGGCCTCCTCCACTGCCTTCTTCTAAGGTTTCGACTGCTGGCCCGGCACTTTGGTAGCTGTTTTCCCATCAAAGTGCCAGACCTTTGATCTCGGGATCTCGCTGAACCGTTTGTCGCCTAGCCAGCGGATCGTTGCCGAGTCTGCCGACACAGTTGTAACCGTGCCCAGCCATCGTGGGTATCAGTAGCGTAGTAGGTATAAGTTGAGGGAGGGGCCAACGTGCCTTTTCGCCCAAAAATTTCTTAGTTTGTTTTATTTTTTGTCTACTGGGAGGGGGGGGGGGCAAATCGCTGAGGAGGGGCCCTGGGCCCCCCCCCCCCCCCAGGCTACGCCGCTCGTTTGTATCCAGTAAGCTTTCCCCACACAATGTCGCCCGCCTCGAGGGTGTCAGGGCTATCTGTTGTCCGTCCTCTGTCGAACGGCGTGGTGAAGGGGATGCCCGCGCCCTCCCTGTGCTTCTTCCAAAGATCTTTGGCACCCGTAAGATTTTCAACTAGATCCGTTAACTCGATATACCCAGTTTATAGCGGAACGAAGCAAGGGCAGGGCATTTGGTCGCAATGTGCTCAATAGCTTTGACTTGACCGAGTGACCCAATGAGCTTTGACCTCACCGCACCAGCTTATTCGTGAGTTTCGTCCTTTCTGATTCTGTGGGTGTAGTAGGCTCGTAGGTCTAAGCTGTTGCCGATTCTATACCTACGCACAGCTATGGCTTCGGGCCAGAAATTTTCCACGTCTCGCTTGAATTTGGCCTTCTGGTCATACATGTAGTTGGGGGGGATGGGGGGAAGACCCCCCCAAAATTCGGTCCCGGGGAAGGGAGGGGGGGCCCGCCAGGAGGAAAAGAGGGGGGAGGGTCCCGGACACAACTAGCTATCTTTCCACTTTCCAGCCTCTAGGCAGTCTCAGATAAGGCGATATATATAGATTTGTCCATAGCGCCCCCAGCTAACTCTCATTAATATTTTAACGTCTATTTGTGCATCTGTGTGAAAGATAGCGCCGCTAATGAAAGATAGAGTCCGCTAATTCTCATAAATTTACCAACGATCTAAGCAGTTTATATGTGCAACCTTATAGTAGCATGAACAGTCAATAATACCTAGCATAGGGGGTTGATGACTGACAGAACGGAGCAAAGTCGTAGCTTTATTTAAACAGAGCAAAAACTTTGATAAGTGTTGTAGCGTGTATATATAACTGATCATTTCCTGTCACAAGGAAAAATGAGCCCGGAGTCGAAAACCCCACTACAAAACTGACATACATCGACTTTTGCTGTCAAAATAAAAGTAGAAATGAACAAGCATAGACATGCAAAACAACAGCAACTGCAACATTTTAAAAATCAAAACTGAAAAGCTGCGACCAAGATCGATGTGCGTGCCTGCCTAACGGGGGGACTTGTGGGCAAAATGCAGGAGACTGAACTAGGCCCACTTCGTGTAGGGACCGACTGCCCCCTGAATTTAGCAACTGTCAAACTCAAAATATGAATGTTCACAGTTGACAGTTAACGGGAAAGTCTGGATTGCGGTTTTAGTAATCGTGCGTTTCAGCAACATCAACAGCGCGTACGCAATGGACGAGACAATTTTTACACGCGCCTTCGGAAACAAAAGCAAAGAGCTGAAGCAATCTGTTTTTGATAATTCCGCACTTGTGAACTCGAAAGATGATGTAAGTTAATTAGTATGTAGTGTATATACATTATTGTGTAAATGTAAGCATGTATGTACAATTTGTGTCTGGAAAAGTGCCAGCCTAATGTATGAAATTTAATATTGCGTAAAATGTAATCTAGTCACATTATCACTTGTCGTGCCGAGCGGAGACTGTTTGTTGAGTTGACCAGACACATTTTTTGTGTAGTGAAAATCGTCGAGCTTGAAAATTTTAAATTTAATAATTTAGTAGGAAAAAATTTGGCGTTTCATTGCCTTCGCTTCTCGTGAAACCGTTTTGTAAAATAAGATGCAATCGGAAAAATAATAGGGCTGGTTGTTGTCTTTGAAATGTTTGAATATTATATATAAATTTTTAAGAAATTTAAACAGCTGGAGTTTTTGTTGAGTTTTTGCAGATATGATGCTCCAAAAAAATCGAAAATTATGGGTTGTCTCGTGTCTCAGACAATTTAGTATTGTCAGCACTCGGTCTGCTGTCAGTCTTACGATGCGAAGCGTAAAAACTTTCAGCGGAGGGGTCAGCAATTTAGGTTTCGAAATTTTCATAATGTATGAAGTATTGTAAAGTCTAGTTTCGATTCCTGTTTTGTTTCGATTTTAGCATTTATGTGTATATATTATGTAGTATGTATATGTAATTTGTCAGTGTCTGTTTAGTCTGGTCGCACTGCGTTACACTGGGCGTGCTCCGGAGGACACTTTGAAATAGTGCAGTTTTTGCTGGATCAAAAAAGCGAAATTAATGCAACTGACGACGTACGTATATAATATTTTCGATAAGCTAGTTTTTATTCTTGCACATACGTCGGCTACATATTATTATTTACTTACATAGGCTCTAAAACTAGGATCGATAGTCATTTCAGCTATATTAATGAAGGATTAGCGTCAGTAAGTTTCAAGCGAGACTCAAGCTGATTATAACTAGAGTAGAGATTACAAATTATTCAGTAGCTGTTACTTAACACATTGCCTCTTTTTTCATGCCGGCTCTATGGTAACTAATTATATATATCCTGCTCAGTGCTAAGTAAATTTAGTTAGCTAATTATTATTAATGATTATATCATGATAAATATTATAAAAGTGTTTTAATAAATTAATTTAAAGATTTTGAACTTTTATTCGTTTGATTTCTAACTATTGCAGGTTGGTTGGAGTCCTCTGATGATAGCCAGCTCTGCCGGTCACTTGGATGTGGTGAGGCTGCTGCTGGGATGCGGGGCGGAGGTGAACCATCGAAATCACAACGGACAAGCTCCCCTTCATTATACTGCTTCCAAAAATCATGTAGAGGTCAGTTGACACTTTTTGCTTTTAATCTTAATTGGTAAAAAAGGGAAAATAAAGGTAAATAAAAATAACCATACGTGGGCAGCTACCGAATTCTGGGGGGGGGGTGAGCCACCGGGGGGGGGGGGGGGGGGCAGCAACTTTTTCGGCTATTTTTGCTTCCTGAGCCACCAATTTCGCTTCGTGAGCCACTAATTTTTGCTCCGTGAGCTACCTTCGAAACATTCTGGGGGGGGGTGACGGACCTGTCTGGGGGGGGGGGGTGAAACCCCCCCCCACGCCCATGTATGTAAATAACCCGCGGATTGATAACTATATCGGCCATGTATGTAAATAACCCGCGGATTGATAACTATATCGGATGCGGTGCTCTGCTTTGTTACAAAGCCCTGGAGCGTCAGGGGTGCTATAATTTCAAGAGTGACTACATCCGTGGAAGGGGGACTAGCTCTTGCTCAAGGAGACCACGTATAACATTCGACCTTGTTAGTCTCAAACAGCTTCATTCCAGCTAATTACAGATTGGGTGAAGATGTTAACAAGTAACAACTAACGAAGTTCAATGAGGCCTTTTAAAAGTTCGAATAAATGTTTTATTTCGGAAATTTCCCGACATTAATAGGACGACAGCACACTTAAGTGTGCTGCGCTTTTGCTAGCACTGATGTGATATATATTTCTAGTTTTCAGTACATACAGTATCTGTTCTAATGTTATTGATATGCCATCCACAAACGAAATCATCGAAATATGTGGATAAAATAGTTAATATTTTTGGTTTTTAGATCACGAAAATATTGCTAGACAATGGAGCTGATGCGAATGTTCGCGACAAATACGGCAGCACGCCCTTACACCGAGCCGCCTCCAAGGGGAATGCCAAAGTGCTGAGGCTTTTGCTGGCCGTCCGAAATATTGATCTGAATGCAGCTGATGCAGAAGGAAACACTCCCTTGTGAGTTTGACTAAGGGGAGGAGGAGAGTCCTGTCAATTTTTTTATTCACCCGCAACCCCCTCCCATTTCGACGCGAGTTAAGCAATAAATAAAAAATAGCAGCCAATGGCTTATGAATTAACCCAGACGTTAACAGGGGGGTCTAATCTGGGCGTCCTGTACCGATTTGACTGCTCTGGTCAGACAAAAAATGACCGCTCTTTAACGAAAAAAATAAACGATTTTTAATACCCATAGTTGAGAGCAAATTTTATTGAAATTTCCTTTGCAATTATGGCTCTAATTTTGCTTGCCCCTGTACCAAAATAAAATATCTCCAGGTGGGAGGGGTCCCGGACCGACCCCCATGCCCCCCTCCGTGTTAAACTGTGAGTTAACCTTCACCTAGTCTGTTAACCTTATACCGTAAACTACCCACTGTTTCAGACACTTAGCCTGTGAAGAAGAACGAATGGACGAAGCCATCTTGTTGGCTCGAAGTGGAGCTTTTCTGGACAAACTAAATAAAGTACGTAATATATCGTCTGTGTGTGTGTGTGTAGGTAAAATTATTGTTGGGTTGCCGACCATTTGCGAAGCAAAGACAACCTCCTCCGCGGAGGATTCGCGGAGGAAAAATAACTCCAGTTTACGCCCTTTTACAGTCAAAATCACAGCATACCAAAGTAATTACAATTATTAACGCTTCTTTTGTACCTTTTGATGAAACAGATAATATGCGCCGCATTTGCAGTAGCAACGTTTCAACGTTGCTTGTAGCAGCAAACAAATAACCCCATTTTACGTTGCGTATAACTTGGAAACCACACGACTACACGAAATAAGAAAGCTAAACGTCATACTACCACACATGGTTCTAGCTGATCCTTCAATATAGAGTTGACATGTTGATTATCATTATGAATAGGATAGTATAAGTATATTAACAACAACAAGTTTAGTGCGTCTAGTTTAGACTAGTTCGATTATTCCTGTGTTAAGTTTTTAGTGTTCTGCCTTGTGGCTTCAGGTAGATTACCTAGGTCCGAGACCGAAGTGTGACTCCCCTGACTAGAAGGTAGGGCCTACGTCGCTCACTAAGCCTAGAGAAAGTACGTAAAACTGAGATCTACGCTACCTGACTAAATAAAATGCAGGAATTGCACAGAAAAACCAGTTAGAATATCATTTATTGAATAAATCGCAACTTTTGGGGCAGATACAAACAATTGGGACAGGGTATACAAATAACGGGCCGCAGCCGAGAACACAACCGACCGTCGCAGAAATTCGTAACCAATCTGTGCCGCCTTTGAGCCAGGCACTTTACATCAATTTGTCAAATGTGAATACGTTGAGCGGTTGTTATTGTAAAAACTTCGTTAGAGATAATTTTAACCTTTATAAATGCGCTATTCACATTAACCACATTTCTTAGACATACTTCACAGCTGATAAAATTTTGTGGTTTAACAATAAAATTTTACAGCTAACAAATATTTGAAAAAATTCAGCCTTGGCATTGAGATTTGATCACACATGGTGTGATCCGTGTAGTCAGCCCCTTGAGCAAAGGATTAAGGGGCCATAACTTCGATAGCGTAAAGATACGACAATAATATTAGCATCATTCTGTGAGCAAATTCAAAGAGCTTTCAAATGATGGGTGACATGGCCCTGAAACCTTGCTTCAAACTTGCGTCATAATTTATAATTGGAAATTTAAACGTTTATACGTGAGTGGTATACGTCAAGTAATGTATCATTCAAAAGCGCTTACTGTTCTGAGTTGAAAGGCGTCAGTTTTATGTTTTTACGTTTACGTTGAGGCAAGTTATGACGGTTCGAATATTTTCGAATTAAATGACACGATATATAGTATCATCATACATTCATCGTAGTAGAGGTTCGAGCCCGAAAATGTCAGTATGGAAATTTTTTATTTTTTTCAAACCGGTGTAGCGGTTAAACGGTTTCCTTTACTAACTGACTTTGAATAGAAAACTTTTTGGCCACGCTGTCGGCTATCTGATAACGTAAAATGACGTTTTTGCGTTGAGCCGATTCTGAGTTATTATCGTAGTTATTTTTGAACAAGAAAGTTTATAGTATAGTAAGGTAATTAGTGTGACCATTTTTTTGCAACTGCTTTTTTCATGTAATACTTTATGAATATGAACCAAACTTTGGTGGAAGGGTCCCCCCCATTGAGTGATTGTGCCCCCCACCTTGGTGACCCCGTGACCCTCGGGGGGCCGGGTCACGTGACCCTCAAAATGAGGGGGTCCTCAGAGGTCAAATTTTCGAAATTGAGATTTTGATGGTTCTAGGGATAATTATTGTGAATGCGAATGAATAATAATCTGAACACGAATGCGAGGTCCATTTTTACCTAGGACCCCCCTGGAGCCTTCTATGACCCCCTCAGGGTACCCCCCCCCCCTAGGGGGTCCAGGGGTCCTAGGGGTCAATTTTTCGATATTGAGATTTTGATGTTTCTAGGTTTAATTTGGCTCCCTGAATACGAATCCGGGGTCCATTTTTGCCTAGAACGCTCGTGGACCCCGCCAAGCCCCCCTCCCTAGGGTACCTTGCTCCAAGGGGCCAAAGGGGTCAAATTTTCGAAATTGAGATTTTGATGTTTCTAGGGGTAATTTGAGCTCGTGAACACGAACAGAGGGTCATCTACCTAGAATAGAGGGTCATCTACCTAGAATAGAGGGTCCTTTGCTTAGAATAGAGGGTCCTCTACCCACTGTCGGCAACCCGTTGTAGCCACCCGACTAGTTTCTACCTTGCTATTAGCTTTATTTAAATGTTAAATAATGCCTTGGCCCTTGAGTGTCGTATTATAAGCTGGTCGGGAATGTCTAATCTGTTATCTCGTGATTTTACGAAGTCTGAACCGCTTTGGTAAATTTATCTCTACGTTCCATTTTTTTCAAACAAAGCTTTTGTATTGAAAATTTCGGCCGCACCGGTCTTTCATTTCCGAAACCTAAAGCTCGGTTTTACATAAAATAATCCTTAGTATTCAACACATTTGTGTTGAACCCGGATAGGCGTTAAGCCTTTCAAGTTCTCATCGTTGTATTGGGCAACTAAAACATGTGTTTTTTATGCGCTCGTAGCTCAGGTACACCGTTGGAGACAATGTAAGAATATGATTTTCTCGGTGTTAAGTTTTTTTGAGCAATTTATCGTTATTATTTCAGGAAAGCAAAACGCCCTTGGATTTTGCGAATCCTGGATTACGAAAATCTCTTATGCGGGCAGCAGAAACCGGATAACTTTTTTATTGTTATCATTATTTTGTAAATAAATATGCTGTGGCTGTTTTCGGATTGTCAATAAAAAGTCATAAAGTGTTCGGATTGTCCAGTCATACTTCTAGAGTGCTAACGTATCGCAAAGCGGCTGCGCGCTTCGAAATGGTAGGATATTGTCCGAAATTGTATCTAGCTCATTGTTTTTTCTTCGACAGCACAGGAATCAATCGTCTTTGAAAACTTACAATTTTCAGCTGTACTTAAGTTGTTACTTCAGCTTTAATCTTGATGACTTGATGACAGGTAAACCCAGTAAAATTTGAGGTAGACCAAAACTTTCTTAACCAATTTACTGACTACTTTTATTGATTTTAATTTGTGACTAACGAGGCATGTAACATTCATTATTCATTCATTCAATGTTTGTAATTTCTGAATTCTGAAGTCTCGCTATTTTCAAAAAAATTAAAGAATCGTTTAGCTAATTTTAGTACGGTGGGAAAATGGTTTCCTTTTGTTTATGCCAACTGTTTTTAGACAAACAAATCTGACAAGATGAGCTGAGTAGAGTTTGTAGTTGTGAAGGATCGGTAGGCCTACTACAGCTTGGTTGACACTGCCGCTTCATATTTAAGTTTAAGGTATTTTCTTTTAAAGATCGTGTTCACACTGCAGTTTTTAAGCAAATGCGTTCGACTGGAAGTAGCAGTTTTAAGGTTTTGGCTTTCACTACTGAAGTTTAAGCAAATTTTTTGAAGGGAGTAGGTAATTTTTGTTAAAACGCAGCCGGTGTTTTGACAGGATCGACAAATCCCACATACTGTCATTTCGTCAACCGTCGGCATTTACCATGTACGGCATCGAATTTCATTGCCCTGCAGTCGCTGTGCTGTATTTAGCACTATTGTCCAGTAGGCTTTAAAAGTATGCCCTCATTCATTTAAGTTTAAGTTCATGCCTCGATTTTAATTAAGTTTAAGTTCAAGTTCTCATTTTGAAAAATGATTAAGTTTAAGTTGCCGCCTTAATTTTAATTTAAGTTTCAGTATTCAAAATTTCAGTCATTTAAGTATTCAATTGAGTTTTTTTCTGTTTTTTGCTACTATACATGTTTTTATGTCACTATGACATTGTACTTGTCTGTGGCTACGTGAACCTGCAGCGACCAAGAAGAGTCAAGTGGTGCAGTTAATAAAAATGGTTCAATAAATTTCAATTGGCAACATTTGAACAGAGCTGGAGACATCCATCGACATGTTTGCCCTTGCTGTTGAAATCCGTTGAAATAAAAATCCATTGAAATTTATTCAACGACGAGCCTTGGTCGTTTAGAATATAGAGCGGTTCTAAAAGACCAAAGCTCGTCCTTGAAAAATTGTTCAACGACGAACATTTTCCACGACGGACATTTTGTTTCGATAAATCAGATCCTGGCCAGTTTGTGTTTGTCAATAGCAACCGATAGCGCATAACAGGGACTGTAAGCGTTACGCAAAGTTTAATAGCCCTAATAATGCTAAATGCGTGCTATTTGCGCTATATATATATAGACGCTAGTTTTTCCTGTTTAACAGGTACTTTATACTTGGTTTGTATAGAATTTGCAGAATCTTCAAATAGAGACCTGTTATTTCCGGTAGGTCGACTTTCCAGTGTTAAATAACACTGGAAGGTCTGCCATTACGGTGTTAAATAACACTGTAAGGCCTTCCTTACCACTGTTAAATAAACTGGAAGGCCTACCCTTCCAGTGTTAACACTAGAAAACCAGTACCTCTCAAATTACTCAGAATGTAAAAACTGAGAACCGGTGGGGTTTTGAACCCCCAAACTTCTGACTTGGGGTTGGGATCAGATGTTCAGCAAATGCTTAACGCACTACCAAATGAGCCAACCGGCCTTGACTGTCGAAGATCTTAGTTATACAAATGTCAAAACCGAAAACCGCTATGATTTTTTTATTAGTTTTTTCTTCAGACGTTCACATTACTCATATCTTTTAAATTTCTATAACAGTACGACATAGTGTATTTATCATAGTAGAAGGACGGTATACTGAGGTCGTAAACCTGGCGCTGTGTGAAAATTTTGAAGTTTAGGTTTAGTTATAGCTAACATCGGGGCGCACTAGTGATTTTTTTTAAAGATTTTGCCATTATGCCTTGACTTGAAAGCAATTTTGCGGCTATTTTTTAGGTTTAAAAATAAAGATGCTTCAATTTAGTTTCATTAGTTTTTTCAGTGTGATGAAATTAAATTTCCATTTAAATCAAACAAAATGCACACAATGAGTAATGACTCCTTCAGTTGAAAATATATAACGCTAATTTTGCCCAAAGCTAGGTACCTGCTACACTGCCACCAAAGCAACAATATAAGCTCAAAAAGCGAAAAAGCATAAAAGCATACTTGTTCCTGTTGGGCCACAGCCCAACAGGTCTTTAATTTTGATTCTGGTATCTTAACACAGTGCTAGCGTTAAAGTGTGCGGAGTATTTTACACGTCTTTTATCTCATCTTTGCATCTGTCACAACGATAATGCCTTGTAATTCATGCCCGCTTCCCACTGCAGGTTTAAGTTTTAAGGTTTATGGTTTAATTTTTAAGGTTTAAGGTTTAACGTTCCATTCACACAGGCAGTTTAAGGTTTAACGATATTTGAATGTTGTATATTCATTGGCTGGATGCAGAAGCTCCGCCTACACACAGCTCGGAGCTGATTGACAGAATATACAAGCTCCGCCTACAGCTCGTAGCTGACTGGCTGAATCCTTAAACCTTAAACCAAGAATTTGAAATTTTTCAACATCGTTAAACATTAAACCTTAAACCTTATACCTGTGCAGTTGGAATGTACAATATGCTCACTTCATGTTCTACGTTAAACTTTAAACCTTAAACTTAAACCTGCAGTGGGAAGCGGGCATCAGTGAGCTGCTGCTTTCGTGGTTGTTCTGAAGGTAAATCAAAAATACAACAAGCACGGTTTGCGAGTAAAGTTCCGTTAATTGTTGACAGATTGCGTTGCGAGTTGCGACATGCTTGCAATGCTGAAGATATTCTTAGAATATAAAACGCGGCACCAAAAATTTTTAAAGCCAAAATCTTATATTTAACAGGCCTACTGCCTGTCTTGAATCGCAACTTCTGGCCAATTAGCATAGAAAAAACGAAAACGTTAGTTCTGAAAAATTTATAAATCGCCAGTAACTTTATTCGTTACCTACATGAAGGTGCAGTCCTGGTCAAAAAAGTCAGAGTCAAAATTGGCGTAAATGGGTGTTCACTCTCACGCTGCGTTCGTCAATTTATGTTCTGGCTGGAAGTTGTGCGCAAAGTAGGTAACTCGCTGACGATGCTGTGTTATGTATATGAAGTTTGACGATGTCTAAACTTTGGCAAACCAACTTAACTGTATAGAATGGACACTTACTGGAGACCTAGACTCGTCTTACTCACGACGCGACAAGCTCAACCAGCACATACGAACAAAATGGAACTATGCATTTGGTTTTGTGCTCCGACATACGCCCACGGATGAACTTAAGTATTATTACGCGAGCAATAATGCGAAAGTTCTTGCAAAACCGCAGCTGGTTAGTGACAGTACTATTTTCGACGCGTTAATGGGACAATTTGAAACGGCACACCTACTGGAATGGGCTCGCCAACAGCGCCCGTCATCTAGTCATGTTGTGGAGCAGTTTGCTAATGTAGATTGTCATGTTAGTAAACTGCACCACAACATGACTAGATGAGTTCATATAGTCCTCCGAGTGCGTATCTTGGAGCACAAAACCAAATGCATAGTTCCATTTTCCAGCCGTGATTTGTTTCTGATAGACATCGTTGAAACTGTCCTTCATCTGTTGACCATCGGCACCTTTCAACTGAAAGTTAAAGCGGTACTGCAAACTTTTTACACTGGTGATGGCGAGTACAAATTTGTGCCCAATGTTTCTGTTACAAAGCATCAACTTCCGCGTCAATACTTGTGCCGGTAGTAGAGTCAATGGTGTCTGTTGGGGGCTGGAGTGGGCTTGAAGGTGGCTTCGATGCGGCTGTTGCCTGGCTGGTCCCGGGATTTTGGTGACAGTAAATGATGTAATGCTGCAAGTTTTGGGATTGATGGAAGAACTTTTTGCATAGTTCACAGCGTAGCAATTGGACAGAATGGTTTTCCTTCAAGTGGCGCATCAAATTAACACGCTTTAAAAACTTCTGGAGGCACACGAGACACGGCAGCTTTGTTCTGACTTGAGATGAATCTTGCTAAAAAAATTAAAACAGACTACGATAGTAATTTTACTCTTCTATGAAAACTAATATCAGTAAATAATTTTTGTTGTCGTGATTGTGTATAAATAAACTAAAGCTGCATCGAAGCCACCTTCAAGCCCACTCCAGCCCCCAACAGACACCATTGACTCTACTACCGGCACAAGTATTGACGCGAAAGTTGATGCTTTGTAACAGAAACATTGGGCACAAATTTGTACTCGCCATCACCAGAGTAAAAAGTTTGCAGGATCGCTTTAACTTTCTGTTGAAAGGTGCTGATGGTCAACAGATGAAGGACTGTTTCAACGATGTCTATCAGACACAAACCACGGCTGGAAATTGGAACTATGCATTTGGTTATGTGCTCCAAGATACGCACTCGGAGGACTATATGAACTCATCTAGTCATGTTGGGGTGCAGTTTACTAACATGACAATCTACATTAGAAAACTGCTCCACAACATGACTAGATGATGGGCGCTGTTGGCGAGCCCATTCCAGTAGGTGTGCCGTTTTAAACTGTCCCATTAACGCGTCAAAAAAAGTACTGTCACTAACCAGCTGCGGTTTTGCAAGAACTTTCGTATTATTGCTCGTGTAATAATACTTAAGTTCATCCGTGGGCGTATCTCGGAGCACAAAACCAAATGCATAGTTCCATTTTGTTCGTATGTGCTGGTTGAGCTTGTTGCGTCGTGATTAGGACTTGGTGCAGTAGACACACTAATGGGCATTCTGAAAGTAAATAGAATATGCATGTCGGACTTTACCAAAAGCTGACTAAGAACTGTACTTAACACTTTCAAACACTAACGTTTATTTTCTGTGGAAGCATGTGTGCGGACTTGATGTGAGTTGCCAGCGTGTCAGGGCGGTTGTAGACATTGGAGCAGTGTGCACAAGGCA
>JASANF010011269.1:0-24484 GCA_030248245.1 Trissonchulus sp. WLG1_4
CGATTAACATAACAGCCACCACTATAAAATGGAATGAAAGTTATGGAATGGGAAGGAACAGCGTGGCCCGTGTTGATTAGTTAGTCACAATCGCTACGTAAATTGTATTCAAAGGTAGGAATACTAATTTGCTGGAATCACAATCAGCATACATACCTATACAAGGCATAGAGGATGGTTAACCCCTTTTAAAAAATTAAGGGTCCAGAGAAGACGCTCCCGGAAATTTGAGCAAATCAAAGACGTGTAAAAACGGCATTTTTTCTTAATTTTCTTTGGTATGGACAGTGTACTTTTGTTTCTGACGAACAACATTTTACGGACTATCCTTCACACGCTAAACATGCAAGATGCGAAACGTCTAGTCTCCTTTGTCACGTGATTCTGGCCAAACAGGCGTAGCTGTGACTGAGGTGTTCATTCGCCTTGAAGTGTAGCTGAATAGGCTACATTTTGGATACAGGTCGCTAAGCTGTAGCTACAACGTCTTACGTGATATTTATTGTTAAAACCTTTAAAAGCCTATAACTCGAAAAGTAAAAAATGTGAGATTAGACTTTTTGATTCTGGGGCGTCGACTTGGTCCCCATTTAGCCGACCAATATTGGATGACAGCCTGGGTGGACCTTGCTTCATTGTAGCTCAGGTAGGATTCGAACCGGAGACCTTTCGATCCAAAGTAGGACACACTACCACTGAGTCACTCTGCCTATATCTGGTCTTGTGACGTTACATTTGGTTTATAAACATACTGTTTGCTGATGGGAAAGTATAGATGACTTTTGAGCCCCTTCTTTGCAGTTCCATGACAATATGCAAAATCATTGTTCCAAATCTAGTTAGCTAGCTTATGGCATTTTTTGTACAAGATTTATGCAATTTTTTGAAGCTGGTGCTTTTATTCAAGCTGCTGATAATTTTTAATGTGCTAGTGTATTTATACTTTTCTCCATCTAGTGGGATCAGGCTCCTCCTTGGACCTATTTTTTGTAGGCATGGGGGGGCTTAATTACACGGGGCTTGAATCTATGGCAGTTCCATTTTTTAGCTGACCTGGGCCGATTTAATCATAGCTGAATTTCTGAACCGTGTGCTGTGCTGTTTCGATCCGGATGCACTGGCCGGTCATCCAGCCTTGAAGGCCCATCACGATAAAATCCATGAACTGCCCAACGTCAAGAAATATGTGGACGCGAGACCGGAATATAAATTTTAGAAGTTTGATTAATTGAGGAGGAAAAATTATTGTCATTTGAGTGAAAATCGTGGTGGTGTCTCGTGGAAATCTTGTTAGCTCTTGAGTCTTGGTGAAACATTTTTAGGATCTGACATATAAAAGTTATTTTATAAATTTCTAATTCGTGACGAGATCCATAGTAGATATAGTGTTTAATTTATTTCGCTCTTTGCACAAAATAATTTTTTTAGAAAAAATAGTAGAACTTTGTCAACTGTGGTGTTTTTGTCAGTATTATTGTGACCAAGAGTACATTGATAGGGATGCTTTGGCACTGCGAAACGAGTTATGCGGACACTGCAGTCAAATCTAGTCAGCTGACAAGTCTGAACTGAATAATGACGGTTTTTTCGATGACATTTTTATCCCAATGCTAAAAGTTACACTCTAGAGAATTTGATACACTCTAGAGAATTTCTAGCTGATCGATGAGAACAATGCTCCTGCCGAAGTAGCCCTTTTATGCCTTGATTTCAGGGGGATATATCCCCGTCTCAAATCTGGTATGTGTCTTGATTCCAGGGGCTGGTGTTTAGCTAGAATAGGAATGTGTCATACTCTTGCTTATTATGTACTCTTGTTGTGACTCATCTAGTAGCTACGGGCATAATGACTGTTTGGATTGGGGCTGGGGGTGCCTTTTTTGTGAATAAAAATTTCAACGGTCTTGTTGTTGTTGTTGTAATAGCCCCGCCCCATGTTCGCCATCGAGTCCGTGTTTCCAGGCCCAGTTCTCGAGCCACGTTGACCGGGTCCGTCCACAGGTGTTCAGGGGAAAGACCGGTCGGTCGAGCGGGGCAATTGAATAGATGTAGGGTATCGTGGGGACTGTCCCCACAGATTGGGCAGGAGTCCGCTACGCCAGGATTCAGACGATTACGGTAGGAGTTCATCAATATACAGTGACCAGAAAGCAATTGAGCAAGAGTTGAGCGGGTGCTCCTCTGAAGCGTCAGCTCAGATTTATCAATCTGAGGTGGTGGACGACCGAGGACTCTGTTATTCCCAAGGTCAACGATAGGTAGTCCGCTTTGCTTTCTGCACCTCTTCTACGGTACCGTGCGGCCCAATTTCCAACGGTTTTGCAACGGCCCAACGGTCTTGTCAACTAGCCAGAAGTTTTGAACTTGGTTAGTCAATATATCGGTCCCCTAGAACAACAACCGGCTAACTTGCAAAAAGTTGAAAATGAGAAAATCGACTTTAAAGTTTGCAGCATTTTGATCCAGCATTTATTCAACCATTTTTTACAAGCAGTAGCTTAAATTAAACCTCAACTTTTGTTCTATTTTTCTGTAAAATTTAAACAGAAAAGCTTTAACTAACAATTTTTCCAAAGCAATCTTAAAACTCTCATCTTAAAACTCTCATTTTACACATGTTTGATGGTTTGGCCGGTTCTTGCACTGACACATACATGATGAAGATCAACAGTTAGCCGCTTTGTAACCTGATGCACCAAGAATTTACGCTGACATCATGAATGCTCTAATTTGGCACAGACATAGTAGCAGGTACTACCTAATGAGTTTCGAAAAAACTATGGCGCTAACTGCTGTAACTAAATAGTATATATTTCACCAAATTGAACTTGTACGAAAAAAGTGCAACAACCGGCCAACTGAAAAGCTGTTCTATCTTCGCACAAAATGCAAGTTTACGCACAAAATTTGCACCACTGGATAGAGCATCATCGATTGTACAAAAGTAGCTACTTAACTCCATTTTTTCAAAAAATGAAGTTAGCCGGTTGTCGTTCCAGGTGACCGATATAACTATGTGATGTCTTTGTAGCGTAACTTTTTCTAATAAATTGCGTAAAATGAAGTTGAATTTCGGCGTAAAACTGCCGAAATCTCTATGAAACAAGCTTTTCTGCTGAGCGAAAAGTGGTTGCATTTGCATTGTGAGGTCTGAGTGTCAATATTCCAGAGGAAATATTAAACGAGGCCATTATTTGTGGATAAGAGATTTTCAATCCTAATTTCCGCACCCATTTACTGCTATGTTGCTGAGTCTTACCAGTAAGCTATAAATGCTTTTTAAAGTCAAGTAATAAAAAAGTTAGTAGTTGAAGTTAGTTAGTTAGATTTTTTTAGTTAGTTAGAAATTTATTTAGCCCAGATAAACAGAAAGCAAAAAAAACAAAAACAGGGCAAGCAAAATAAATGGCAAAATCATAAGCATATCATCCCCAAAAGTGTTATTATCAATAATTCGGAGCAAAAAAAGAAAGATAACATCAATAAGCTTTAATATAATAGGACCAAAAAGGGTAGGAATGGGCCGATTATCCGGCTGCTAATGACCTACCCCGTAAAAACGGACTAAAATTGAATGAACTTAGTCGCTGTTTGAAAACGCACAAACTAGGCGCTGACACTATGAAATCGGGCAATGAGTTCCAAATCGGAACTGTTCGAATTGCAAAAAAGTTTTTTCTAATATTGAGATTACATCTAGAAACAGTTAATTTGTACCTGTGCCCCCGAGTATTGAATGACACTGCGAACGAAAAAAATGAACAAAAATCAATTTTAGTCAAAGCATGTACAATTTTGTATACCATAATAATATCACGATGAAGCCGACGCTCTTCAAGAGAACGTCAGCTAATTTAATTTCAAGTTAATCAAGTCCAATAATTTTAACTTACACAGTAAGATTGATCTGAAGTGAAAATACCCGAAATTCGTCTGTGACTTGTAGAGTTTTTAGTGGGCCGGTAGCCGGCCGATTATTCGCTCGAAATGTGGGTAGTGAGAGAACTCTACTTTTATATAAGCCGTTAACTTGAATTAAAAAACCACTTTGTTAATTTGCTGTGTATATTAATTTCTAAAGATTTTACAACAAATTCCATTTTGGAACAACGAGAAAACGAGTTAGTACGATGTTTAGACTGTACGTAAACCCAGCATTGTTTATCAAGATTTCAGACATTATTGTGCAAATTTCTGATCTGATAATCAACAGAGCTACGATTTTTATCTTCTAAAGAAAGAAGTCACGCAAAATCTTTTTTGTAGAGATTTCAAGCGCAGAGACTTCATTTATTAGGAAATTTTAGCGGCTTTCGTTGTAATTTTGGGTTCTTTTTTCAGCAGCGAGACTCAAAGTGACCAACTTTTTGACAGAAATAACAGCGAGCTTTCAGTGCTGTACAGTGTAGGTACAGTAGAAACTTTTGTGATGATTTTGTTCACTGCCGCTGTCACGGGGTAAATCATCCCCCATAGAGAATTATCTGGGGGGATGAAATACCCCGGGGCAAATCATCCCGCCGGATAAAATATCCCGGGGCAAATCGTCCCCCCGGATAAAATACCCCGGGTGAATCATCCGGGGGGACGATTTACCCCGAAAAGTGTTCAGTCACTTCATTCATGTTTTCTGTTGCCTTTCTTTCACAGTTCCCTCCCATTTCACTAGTTCATCTTTCTAAAGTCTGACTAAAAACTGCTGGACTCTGCACCCTGAGACAAAAACAAATAAGCATCAAGAGTACAGCGAAGTACACAAAAATCATGCCACCTGTTTTTTTATCTCAAGGTTCGGCAATTTCTGGTCAAATTTTAGTTTTTAAAAACATAACAAAGACTGTAAGAAATTTTAAGTGGAGTATGCTACAAATTCAGAAATAAAGAGATGGCAATGAAAATGCAGCACTCACTGAACTGAGTTTAACGTTGTGGATACAGAATAGAGCGCAACCGAGTAGTCATTGAGTTGCATACGCACTTGAAACTTTATAACTGATTATTTATTTAGTAGTTATGAATGTACTTCAATATATACCGTATTTTCTCGAATAGAACACCAGGGCTTTTATTTTTGTGAGAGTTCAAATGGGGGCTCTAGGCTATTCAAGGCAGGGCTTCTATTCAAGGCAGGGGCTTTATTTTTTCGTGAAGATTAAAATGGGGCTTTATTTAAGGCAGGGGCTATATTTTTTCGTACAGTTTTAAAAAGGGTTTTAGTTGAAATATCAGTTATTCAGTTGGATATTATGAAAATATCGGAATCTGTAGAAAGTGAGTCGCGACCCACAAAAAGTGTGTACTCAACCGACTTCAAGGCCGTCACTGTCAGCCTACAAACAGCATCCAGTCGCCAACTGACGATTACCCCCGGCAAATTTTGAGGTTTATCAGAGACCCTTGTCACTTTCCAACATTTTGTGGTTACCTATGTATGTACCACTCACCTAAATGCTAATAATGTACCCATAAAAATGAACCGCAAGGGTTTACTTTACATGGCAGTGACAACGTGACCCTAGTGAGACAGCGGAATCAAAGATTGATTGAATTGAATTGAATTTATTGAATTTACATCGATCGCTAATAGAGTTGAAAACTCGTTTGCATAGCTACGACGATCTGACGAGTACATATATGCATAAATAAAGAATAATGATAGCAGTTAATTAATTAATCGTCAAAGATTATATTTCGAACGGTTGATTGAAATTCTGACAAGGAACCGGAAGTGGCAGTATCAGGCAATGAGTTCCATTTTCGCGTTGTCATGACGGTCCAGAAGTCCAGCAGCTTTTGTCCATCAGTATTTTTATTGTCTAGTGTATTACAATTCAGATCGCCTACCAGGACTGTTTCATTCTTATGACGAAGGCTTTTCTCTACAATACGGCTAATGTCTGAAAAAAATGTGGAAGGAAGGAGGTCGGTACACAGCGAGAAAGACAAAATACTTGGCCGCTAATGAAACGTCAAGCACAATGCATTCACAGTCGGTTAGCTCGAATTGTCGCTTTCGCACAACTTTGAGGTGGCTGGCACAATATTTAGCAACCCCACCACCTGCCCTGTTATCCCTGTCTTTATGGTAAATATTGTACCCTGGTATCTGCAATTGCGCATTAGTTATATGCTTTTTTAAACGCGATTCGGTTATGGCAAAAATGTCAGTTCTATATTTCGTTATCAGTCTTTGAACTTCATCTACTTTCATTTTTAAACCGTTAATGTTCCAATGAACGAGTAAAAAATTATTTGTTTTGGTCGACATTGTGACGTTTTAAGTTTACAAACCATCGCCAACAACGGACGTTGTTAGGCCAAAAATCATCATTATAAACTTTTTCTAAATCCCCTTTCGAAATGCAGGGATGAAAACCGTTTAGACTATGACCAATATTTGTAACCAGCTCAATAAATTCTGCATTGACACCTTTACCTGAACAATAGCTTTTGACATCTTTGGGGGTGCAGTGGGACGATACTCTGTAGATGTAAATATCGGCTTTTGGCCTTTCACCTGTCAGAGGGCCGTCTGTTACACTATTTCTCTCTATGGTAACTGGCTTTGTTCTGCGGAATCGAACCTTTGGTCCCGCGGTTTTCCACTCGGAAGCCGAGCTTGTTGATTCGCAGCCCGCATGTTCAGTCTTGTTTAATCCTGTTGCTTATTTTACAGGCGCGGCAGATGGACCAATAGCTTGCGCATGCATCTGTTTATGAACTATTCGCACTGGCACGTGAAGCCCGCGTGCACAAACTCGTGTGCTACGCGCACTCGTTCATGCACTTGGCGCTTCACGTAACAGTGCGTATAAATCGCTGAGTGCACGCTACATCGTGCTATAACTTACACATATAGTGTATACCCACGCACTTAAAAAATAATTAATAGTTATGATCCATAGTGGATAACCAGCGATAGGTATGTGATAGGCGATATGAATCATAACTATTAATTTTTACGAAGACAAATAATATTTGTAAAACTGAAACCCAATGGGACAACTCCCTGTAAAATTATTTTCTTTAATTAAAACATTACTCACAAGCAGTCTTAGAAAAGTACGTAGGTGTATGTGGGAAAATTTGAAAAATGATTCGTTTAGTTGCTGTCAAAACAATGGAAAGTAAAGGAATAAATCTGTCAATTTCAGGTCGGCTATAAAAACCTGGCAGGTAGAAATACTGGCCATTTGCTAAAATTTTTAGCGTTAGCCAGTTCAATAAATTAAGAAATTTCATCACCTGCAAAATAGCAATATAGTTGTTTTTACCGTTGTACAGTTTTCTATCTGTTTCAATCTAAAGTCTGACCAAAAATTGCTTAACCTTGAGACAAGATAGCTGGCGTGATTTTAGCAGGTACATTCTGTACCTATCAGAGATGCACGGGGGGAACCGGCGAAGGGGGGAATTCCTAATTTAGTTTTGGCCATTTTTTGGCGACAGCCGATAATTTTGTCAATTTTTTGATTTCCAACTAATTTTTGGCATACTTTTTTGGCCAAAGTTGAAAAATTTTTGCGATTTTTCATTTTTTACGCACGTTTGGGGCACTTTTTTGGCCATCAGAGGCGGGTATGAGGGGTCGAGGGCGGGGGGGGGGGGCGCCTGATGTCTGAGGGGGGGGGGACGTGCCGACCCCTTTCATGGGTGGGTGGATTGGATACTAGGGCAAAAAAGTCAACCCATTTTCATTTCAGTTAAAGTTAAAGTTAAAGTTAGGCAAAAGGCCTAGTTTTAGTTAAAGTTAAAGTTAAAGTTAGACCACTAACTTTTTTCAAAGTTAAAGTTAAAGTTTGATCGCCGTTTTCGTTAAAGTTAAAGTTAAAGTATGACCACTAACTTTTTTAAAAGTTAAAGTTAAAGTAATACCCCTAACTTTTTTAAATAAAGTTAGATTAAGATCCAAAACTTTTTTAGTTAAAGTTATAGAGAGTCGTTTTAGACAGATAAATAGATTTTTCAGCTTTATACCATAACCACACTGCGTAACTTTAGTGAATACACATTAATGGGTGAACCGAGAGTTGGGAATGCCATAAAACTTTTTGGGAACTTCCGCAAACTACTAGAGGTAGTTTTCCGGAAGTTTCCAGACTTGACCGGAAAACAGGCTTAAAAAGTTTCCAAGCTGGATGAAAATTTCTAATAAATTGTTTTTAAAAAAATGACCCCAGTGGTTACTGTATTCCGTGGGTGTCAATTGGGTTCATGGTGACAAAAATAAAGCCCGGATTTCAAGGGCGAACGGTGGTGGGGAGGGGATATGGGGAATGGGATATATCTTCTCTTTTGCCCGGAGCAAAGGAAAATTTTTCGGAGCCGCTTACCAAAAATAGCCGGAGAGTGATAAAATTCGGCCTCAAAATTAAAATTTTTTCTCCGGAGGCTGCTCGCGATGGTGCATATTTTTACAAATTCTCAAATTTGAGCGCTTATAACTAAAAAACGGTGCGTCTTAGACCCCTAATCGCTCAATCATGTTTTGTTCACCATTCGTTTCTCTATCGAATGGTGGTTTCGCGATTTTCCTACGATGTACGTACTCGAGCAATGGCCAAAAAACTAGAGCGTGTCAGAGTCCGGCTGCCTAGTCAGGGAAAGTCCCGGCATGAAAGGGTTAAATGGGTTATCGTTATGGGCAAAGCAAACCAAGGGCGTACTCACGGCATGGGGGAGTGGGAATCAGGATAATTCCCCCGAATTTTTTTCTGACTGAAATTGAGTCACCCCTTTTGTTTTCATAGTCTGGCCGGAAAAAAGATTCGATACGTCTCCAATTGACCAAATTTAGCCTGAAAATCAAAACTTCCCTCAATTTTTTCTGGAGGCTGCCGCCCCCAGACCCCTGCAGCTTTGTAGGTTACTGATCTTTTGTTTGTTAACTTTAATCAAACGCGAAAGTATTAAAATTGCTAAAAAGTACAGTTTAACTCATTACGAAAATTCGAGAAGTCATCACCCCAATTTTTTTCTGGGTAAGCCACTGTTTTCAAGACGTAATTCTTCGAAAACAGCATAGCCGACGTCCGAGCACCAGTCATAACGCAATTCGTAAATCTAGTAAAAAAAGTCAAATAAGGTAGAATAAGTGTATGCCGTATCCCCCCTTTTTGGAGGTCACGACTCACGGTCCGCCCCTGCCGAAACGTGGGGTCTCCTCCACATTTAAGGGTATACGGTTGGGGTAACTGTTGGGGAATAATTGTATGTGTTCAGGAATTTGTTGGCGGCAGTACTAAAATTTGTAAAAGTTCGTATGTGGCAAAAGCATAAATTCACTCAAAAAGTTTGCATGAAAATTGTGCTTGTTGGGAAGATAATGGTCGCAGCATGTAAACGCTTCTAGGCCACAAACGTGTATCACACTCTTCCTATTATCTACTTTTGACAGGGGTTGAAGCACCTGACTACGAATCAGCTGTTTGTTAATGTCTAGAAAGAACCATCTTGGATCATCATACACTTCCAACATCAGTGGCAAACCCAGAAAACATTTCTAGGGGGAATGAATTTGATTTTTCGTAATGAGTTAAAATGCACTTTCAAGCAATTTTAAAACTTATAAAACGCCAGACAAACGACAGATCCGTTAAACACAAAGTTGCAAGGGTCTGGGGGCGCAGCTCCCTGCTGGCTCCCAGAAAAAAAATTAGGCGATTTTTCCATTTTTTAGACCGAATTTGGTCAGCTGGACTGCTGGAGACATGAGACGTATCAGAAATTTTTTCCGACAAAAAATTAAAACAAAAGATGGTAACGTCACATCAGACATTCAGACAGTGTATTACTCAAGTGAATGTAGCATAATATACTCGTGTATATACACATTTAAATGCAGCATAATGTACTTGTGAATACATGGCCAGGCTTTGATGAAAGCTAGCAAGAAATAATAAGCCACATAGTCGCAGGGGTCTGGGGGGGGGGCAGCCCCCAGAAAAAATTGGGAGAAATTTTTTATTTTTAGGCCGAAGTTGGTCAGTTGGAAATGTATCCAAAAAATTTTTTTTGCGGACCATAAAAATTAGAGGGGGGACCCTAGTGTAAAAAATCACTGGGAAAAAATTTCGGGGGGGGGGGGAAGAATTAGAACCTTCCCCCCTGGGTACGCCTTTGCCCAACATAAGATCAAGTGGTGACATCAAGCCTTACAGTTATAGGCAAGTTTGGTATCATATTTTGACAAGAAAATCTAAGATCACAACAGTTTTTGCTGACAAAAGTTGCGTATATTTTTAGCAAACAAGCACTTTTGTTGACGAGCATATACATTTTTTGACCCGATGACAGTCAGTATTATTTTACCGTATTGGTAAAATATAGCGCGGCAACTACACTAAGTTTTTAAAACCAGTCCAATACAGTATCAATGTTACTGGAGATTATATAACCAGCATCTATTACTTTACAAGTCCATTGTGCTGCTGGAACCTGGCAGAATATGAACACTGGTGCTGTGTAGTGTAATTTGCAACGGGTCGAAATTTTTTGATCCCAGTACAGCTGACGCTGAAACGACTGACGACGAGAGGTGAAGCTGATATAACTTCGTGAACCCGTTTTGGTCACTTAACAATTTTTACATGTAAAAATTATTTTACTGAAAACATGGGACAGCTAGTTTTTCTTACAAAGATTTGGTGGTATACGTGAGTGTAAAAAGAAAAATTTAAAGTCAAAATTCATGTGTTTTACTTACAAACTTTTTGCCCGGATTTGACTTGCACACAGTCGACCCGCATGTTTATGTCGCTGCGACCTTTGTTGCTATTTCTTTGGCTAGTACAAAACGTTGACATCATTCGATATTTATTACACTAAACCATACACATACCTACACACGCCAAGCAGATACACACGCGCGTGCGTATAGCCGCACAACACACGCGCACACACATCACATGCACGTCGGCCAGTTGCTGACCATATGATGTCATTGCAGTCTTCAGTTCGATGCACTGAAACCAAGCATGATTTCCATGCAATTTTGGTTTCAGTGCATTGACTGAATCAAGTATGCACGGCCGCTGAGGCAGCCGCGCAAAAACTGAGCACATTATGTATGTGGGTCGAACCCTCGAAGTATCTACAACTTGTGGACTAGCACTTTTGACCACTCGACAACGCTAATTCGATGGGTAGCGATGCTTACTTATAACTATGTAGAAGGAAAGTACAAAACAGACATCAGACTAGACGATCAAGTGATTAGCATGTGTATTGAGTTTAAAAAAATTACCAAACAAAAGTTCTTATAATCACAAATTTTTGACAACTCAATAGTCAACTTCGCGTGTTAATCATATTGGCTGTGGCTGCTACTTTTACACTATGCAGTTGCAGAGTTTATTCTCTAGAAGGTTTACCACTACACTACTTCAACAATACAATCATATGAGCCACTTACGATATGTTGTGAATGCGTTAAGCTGAGCGGCCTCCAGTAAAAATAGGTACCACGACCAAAAATTACGGTTGTTTACAGCGTCGGAGGAAAAAAAATAAATTTGACAACAATTTTGGTTAATTAAAACATCAATTAAAATATTTCTTAAATTATCTTACCGTAAATAAAAAAGTTATAAAAAAGTATAGATTCAAAATTTTGAATAAAAGTTATAATTTAAGTTAAAGTTAAGAAATTGGCGGAATTTAAGTTAAAGTTAAAGTATGGGTGCTTGAATTTAAATTAAGTTAAAGTTAAAGTAAGACCCTTAACTTTTTTGAAGTTAAAGTTAAAGTTAAAGTAAGACCCCTAACTTTTTTAATTTTAGTTAAAGTTAAAGTTTAACTTTTTTGCCCTATTGGATACCCCCCGTACCCCCCCCCCTTATTCATCTATGGTACCCACGCTTGATGGCTGAAATTGGTTCTTTTTGTATGTAATGAAATTGGTTGTTTATTTTTGTCTAAGGATGCAGACACTTTTGGTCAGACTTGAAGGACTTGCCTTCATGGAAGTCTGAATCTGAAAGCTGCGTTAAATTTTTAGGAGAAAGAAGGGTGGGTGAAATCACGGCTTTCTGAATGTTTTTGGAAAAAAACATTATTGTTTTGATGAATGAAAAGAGTTGTTTTCTAAATGATATATAAATGGTATATACCTAATCAGAATAATGATGATGCTTGTACCATTAAAAAATGTATTCAATTTTGACTACATTTTATTTGAAAGACTAATAAAATATTCATTATTCTGGAATACTTTTCATTATTCTAAAACTTTTAGGGTGGATTTCACAAAGGTGGTTTTACTAAACCATTGGTTTTACGTACGTTTTGGATGATTAGCACATAATTTCATTACGAAATATCGAATGATTCGTTACGAATTTCATAAATTTTCTTAAGGGGGTAGTGTCGCGAAAGCAGTCGATTTTGCGTAACTGTAAAACATTTTTAGAAAAAAATAAGACTTTGTTCTTTATATATTTTGAAAATATATGTTGAGGCAATTATTTTCGCCAAGTTTCATCAAAATTGATGCAGTATACTGTTTGCAATGAGGTCGCAAAGTCGGAAAAATGACGTTTTAAAAACCTATTCACATTCGATTTTTTCGTCACAATTATCAACTTATTTGTTTAGTTTGTTTACGTAGACTAAAAGGACACATGTTGTAGTTTATGCACACAAAATTTAGTGCAAATTGCTTGAGTGGTTGCGGAGTAATACCTGTTTGAACTGTGAAACTGTGCGTAAACAGTGAAGTACTCACAGCAATAATGATAAATTGTGAAAAAGTTAGACGCTTATTTTAAAATCAAAATAAAAACGAACCTTCATTTTTCTTTTTTCTTGTTTGTGACAAAAAACTGTGCGTCGAGACGTTATGTGTACTTCACAAGCTGGCCAATCTGATATCTGGCTTAATTTTTTGAATTTTCATGTCCTTATTGTGTGATGTCTGGCTTACAATCGGTGATTGGTTCAAGATATTGGTAGATATTGGTAGTCCAGTGTCTGGCAGTACTTATTTAAAACAGTATAGCATTGGACTAGTTTTTCAGTGAACGTACAAGTTCAAAGCAAAAGATCTCTTTTTGCAACCTATGAGCAAAACTGCTTTCGCGACACTACCCCCTTAAACCATTGGTTTAGCTCAGTTGAAATTTCAAACCTGCAGCGTAGCAGGTCTTCGTTCTGCTGAAATTTCAACTGAGCTAAACCAATGGTTTAAGAAACTCTACGAAATTCGTAACGAATCATTCGATATTTCGTAATGAAATTACGTGCAAATCATGCAAAACGTACGTAAAACCAATGGTTTAGTAAAACCAGCTTTGTGAACTCCACCCTTAGGCTGCAGGGTCACAATTAGTGTACAGTATATAAGCATTAATTTTTGACAGCAACAAAATTTCTAAAAGGTGTTCACAAAACTGCTGCTTGTTCTACCTAGTTTCAGTTTGGTTCCATTCCCTTCCATAGTTTTTTTGTGTCTGGCGCGTCAAAAATTTATGTTGGCTGGTCAGTACAGTAGGGTATGCAATTTATTTGAGATAACATAAGACTATTAAGAAATGAAATGCGTCACAACGTAGACTTTGTTACAACCATAATTTTAATAACAATAATTTCAATTCCAATTCCTGAAGGATACCTTATTTCGTTTGTGTGATTTTTTATTCATATTAGTGTACATACCTAAAGTCTGACATAAAATAGTTGCACCACTTGAGAAAACGAAACATGTGATTTCGTTACGAATAAAATAGATTTTGACTATCCAGAGTACCTATAGCAATAGCAAGTAGGTAGTCACAGAAGTCATGCCACTAAAATAAGTAAGTGGCGCATCTATTTTTTGTCAGATTTTAGTTGTTGGAATTGGCGCATATTTTTGCCATTGGGGAAAGGGCATTTGTCTTAGTTTTTTAAGGAGAACTAGAATCAGTTTGCGTTACTTGAACTGACTTAGCCCGTTCTTGTATAGCCTACTGGTTATATCTGAGGCATTTCATATTAGTGAAACCTGTCGGCCTGATGTTTAACAGATTCATGTTCTTCGCGAGACGATACCTAAGGTGTCCGAGTGAAGCGAGCCGGTGGCCGAGTGGCTAGGCATGACAGTAGGGCAAAAAAGTTAAACTTTAACTTTAACTTAAATTAAAAAAGTTAGGGGTCTTACTTTAACTTTAACTTTAACTTGCAAAAAAGTAATGGCGTTGACTTTAACTTTAACTTAAACGCGAAAGCCTTTACTTTAACTTTAACTTTTTTTAGCCAAAAATAGTTACTTTAACTCAAATGCTTACGTTTTTTATACTTTTACGTTTTCGTACTTTTTTACAACTTTTTTGACGCTGCTTCATTAACGTAAAATAATTGTGTAAATGTCAATTTGTTCGTAGTTTAAAATACATATACTGCTATGTGCTACGGTCAGAGCTGGTAGTCTGGTTAAAGGCCTATTCACACGAGGGCGCATGATCGGGCGCATTGCATGGCGTACGCCATGGCGCATGAGCGGGCGCATGAGCGGGCGCACGAGCGGGCGCATAAGCGACACGCTCTAGCCAAGCGCTTTGTGAGAACTAGTCATCACACATTTCTTTACTTTGATTATGAGGTGACGCCTACTCAGCCGCAGTGGGTTTTATCATTCTGTGGCTTCGTTAGACTGGTTGGATGTTGGCGGACAGGACAGATCGGTAATTGGTTGATGGTTAGGAAAATACCAGACGGCGATCAAACCATTCCAGGACAAATGGGGCCGATGGTTAGGAGATCTTTAGGATCAAACCATCCCAGTACATATTCTGAGCTGGAGAGCCTATTCCACCAGAGTTCTGTAGGAACCATCGGATGGGAGATGAGTCTGTTTGGAATTTTTTTGGGGGTCAGCATTTTTTTGAGCTTTGAGATAGCAGCGCAGTTCGATGCAATTGCCCCATATTCAATGATTAGCCTGATAAACTCCTTGTAGACCCGGAGTCGCAGTTCCTATGTTCTACCACCGAGGGATTGATGCACTCAAAGTCTCAGCCTGGCCCGTCGCACCGTTTCGTCGACGTGCTGGCGAAATGTGCCCTGCCGATTGAGTGTCATCCCTAGGATCATTGCCGTCTTCACGAACTAGATGTATTCATCGTTGATCTTGTTTCTGAATGGGTTGCCTCGGATCTCGCCTTCATTGAGTGAATTGATGAAGTGCATCACGATGGTCTTAGTTGCTCTAAGGGACATCCGCCAGTTGTAGCAGTAGTTGCCAAAGTCATCCACAGCCGTCTCAAGTCGTTCCACCGTCATTTCGTTTCGTCCCATAATCCAGAGGGCTACGTCGTCGACGTACTGGCTGGTCAAAACTACAGTGGCTGCGCTTGACGTCAGCATGTCGTTCGTGAAGAGGGTGTACAGCAGATGGGACACTACAGCGCCTTCTGTCACACCGGCTGATGACTGGAGTCTTCTGAACAGCATAACCCCCACCTTGACTCGTAGGCTTCTGTGTTGGAGGAAGCTGGAATTCCACCATAGGATCTTGGTGGGAATGATCGTGGTATTGTCGCCAAAGTTCCTATTGCATTCCGTGCCACACCCTGTCAATAGCCCTTTCGATGTCAGCGATCACCGCAATGATGTGTTTGTTTCTTTTCGGCGGCCCGAGTGGTATATGCATAATGAGGACATCTTGAGTTAGCCGGCAGAGGTGGACAAATGTGCTGCGTCCTTCCCTGTTTCCGCTTTGCTCTGACTTGAGCACGTTCGCTTCTTCCAGTCTGACATAGACCCGGCGGTTGATGATCTTCTCCAAAAGTTTGTTTATCATTGGAAGCAGTGTGATAGGTCGGTAGCACTTGGGAACTTTGGAGTTCTTTCCTGGTTTTGGGATCATCGTCACCGTTCCAGATTTTCAGGCTTAAGGGTGGAAGCCGACATGGAAACCGGCGTTGAACAGGGCAATGAGTACAGTGAGAGCCTTGGCAGTGAGCGCAGTACAGCAGTGGTTTCCAGATGCGATTCGATTCTCCGCCCATGATTTGGTGGGAAAGATGCGCTGATTTCTTCTGCTAGGTATCACTGGTTCCGGAAGGTGGCATCCAGCATGTCGGAAAATGCGTCAGCCTTTTGCTGGCTAGTGTGGTAGGTTGTCTTCTGACCAGTGTTTCTCAGTGTTTCTGTTTCTCACGGTTTATCAACTGTCTGAACGGTCACAGCCAGGTTTCGTCGAGCAGCTCCTCTGGACTTGATCAAGGCCATCAATTCTTGGCTTAGATTTCAATTCGCGTGAAATGACTTGCCGGAGTCGATTAAGACGACATCTAAAAGGATGAATCTAAAAAGACCTTCCTGAAAAATATTATGACGATGCAGTCAAAACTAAAGAAACGACAAAAGGAAAGGTAATTGGCGATAACTTCGGCTTCGTTGCCCTCCGAAAAAGGCATGTTCGAATCTTGCCTTAACCTCAAAAGGGATGAGCAAAGACACCTGTAATGAGCCCTTTCTGCGCAAAGCTCCCAAAACCCAAGCTCATCCTTCTAGCGTTTTCAGTCGAGCGAAGCTCTGGGAACCACTTTCAAAAACAGTTATACCAGCCTACACTCCCTGACCTCCTTTTTATTTTGAGACAAGTAAATTATTGAATATTATTGGTTGATACAAAACCAGGCTGGTTCACTGGATAAAACCAATCTGTGAGTTATTTTAGGTCAAGGAATACAGCGGTGTAGTGGCAATGAGCAAAATTGTCACATTGGGTATTATAGGTTAGGTTGTTTAGAACTCCAACAAAATTTAGTGTGGATGAAACTAATATACCTCTGTAGTGTTCTATTGTTCTTTTGAATCACGTATCAGTAGTTGTGTACAAGTAAGCTTGATACGTAGTAATCCCGGAGGAACAAGTGGGCTTGTGCACACCTTGGATATGTAGTATCAAGAGTACAAAATAGCGTCTCACTCTCTAAAGAAGAGTGATACACTATCTAGTGCTCTTGGAAATTGTTCTCGGAAAACTTTCAAGTCATTGAAAAAAGTTTATATCTCGAAAATTTCACAATCACTTTCGCTGAAAGTTTGCCAAAATATTCCCAAAGGTACTTGCAAACCTTTTTTAATGTTTTTGCAAGCAGAATATGATTAAATAGTTAGTTATTAACCTTTCATTTCTATCTTAATGCTTATGAACGCATCAGCGATTCTATACTAAAGTGTTGTTAAGCAGAGAATCTGCGCGCTGATTGGCCAGCCACATGTTGCACAAAATGTCAACATGTGGCCTGAAAACGACCACCGGATCTGCCTGTGATAGAACACAAGCAGGCTGGAGAGTGTCTCACTGTTCTTCTACATAGAATGAGACGCTAATATGTACTCTTGGTAGCATATAATGTTCTACATTGATAAACTTATAACAACTGATTACTAAATATCAATCATACGTTCGCTACCGTACAAGGAGTTGCTTATTGAAAATGATTTCAGCAACTTTGCAATTGCTGAGACCAGTCTAGCGACGTTAAGCTTAATAACCAGTCTAGTCCAACCCTAGCTGCATTAGCTTCTTGCTTTATTTTAAACTTAATCCGTTCCACATCTAACACTCTTATTCTCTCAGTTATCAATTTTTCTTGATGAGCGGATAGTTATTACCAATTTCATGCATAGATAAAACTCCGCATGCCCCCCTACAGTGTCCTCTGACATATCCAAACTGAGTTAACACTTCAGGATTTTGTGAGGTCTTCTCCAATGATCCGTCTGTTTTTGTTATTATGAAAGCCCATCCCTACGCTAATTTACATTAATTGGTCCGCTTTGGAGTAATCACTACCAATCATTAAATCAATACTAGTTAGAGGCTTCTGGGTGTTTTTTCGAAGTGCCGAATTACTCTTCTTAAGGGGGCGCTCCGGGAATCGGGGGTTAGCTCAAAACTTGGAAAAAACTTAACAAAAGCTACCCTTTACAATACAAATATGTAGTACGGTACAAAAGAACACTGGCCGCAAAATTTCAGATCACGCGATTATGTCACGTGACTCCCCGAGCACAGAATGTGAGTGAAATTTCGGCAAACGATAACTCTGCTTAAACTCAGCGTATAGTCATAAGTTATATAGCAAAATTTAGCTTTTGTGCTTCTCTAGTTGAACGTTAATTTTGTTTTTAACAATCTTGTCGGGATTGGACAAAAATTGCCATTATGTGTTTTCAAAGTCGAACTCTGAGCAATAAAAATCATATTAAAATATTTCTAGACTGTATTTTAAAAAAATAAAAAATCGTTCAACTACGCAGAGGCTAATGCTATAATTGTGCAAAATTTCGTAGGAAAATACCGTACTAATAATTTGTAATCGAATGCCGAAAAATTGGTTCCGTATTCACACTGCCTATATTTGATTCTGATGCTTCAAAAAACGGCTTCTTTCACAATTTTATTGCACAGAACGCAATAAAATTGTTTTAATTTTTAATTACGGCTAATAACATCTGCGTATCGTCTGTTTGTAAAACCTCAAAAATCGTTCATGCACTGGCTTACTTGCTGAATTTGTTTGAAAGTTGAATAAAATGTTTTTAAAAAATATGGAACAAATCCTTAATTTCCGGAGCGCCCCCTTAACAACAGGTGACATGTAAATTTGGAAACAATCTCGTTTTGTATGCATAACAACTGTAAAGGTAAAAGCAAAAGAATTTAACAAAACATCATTCCATGTCATTGCACTAGTAAACGCTTTCTCTCTCACACTGTATCAGTGGATGTGCACAAATAAGCTCATGGAGGAACAATGGCGAATGTATGACTTTGAATATTAAGTCGATACGGCGCGTTTCTTTACCGAATTAAATAGGCTGCATTTCGGTTTAGCAATGGCGTATTGAATTAAAAGGACGAAGTGAGGTAGAATGTCAACTGCTTAATTTTAGTCTAAACCCACTCTAAGGGCCTGTTCACAAATTAGGATTAACTGCATTAGATTAACTGAATTAACTGGAATAACTCAACAAAGAAGTAGGAGACCTTTTTTCAAATTTTTTACAGTTGCTCCTCTGTCTTAATTGCATAAACATGCAAGGGCTTGGAGATATACTCAACTTCTATGTAAAGTTATTGTAGTTAATTCAGTTAATCTAATCTCGTTAACCCAAATTTGTGAACAGCCCCTAAGACTACAACTGTAATGAACAAATTTAACTTGCACAATTGATAGTAACGGGCATAGTTAGTTAGGTATATATGTCTCAATGCTTTAGTCGGTTGAACGGACATATGTGAGGTGCTGTAAGTAGGAATATGTATACTCGGATCATAATCCCATAATTGCAATCAAATTTTTAAGCAATGCAGAATATTGAACTTAAAGTATGAATATGTATACTCGGATGATACTCCCATAATTGTGATCAGAATTTTAAGCAATGCGGAATTTTAAACTTAACTTTTTAAAAAAAAATTACTGATCCAACTTTAACTTTAACTTTTTATAAAAGTTACGGGTCTTACTTTAACTTTAACTTTATTGCAAACAGCATAACTTACTTTAACTTTCAAAAAAAGTTAAATGTTGTTCTTTAACTTTAACTTTAACTTAAATTGAAGGCTCCCCTTAACTTTAACTTTAACTTTAGCTTAAATAAAAATGGCTTAACTTTTTTGCCCTACATGACAGTACAGGTCCGAGGCTGCCCTTGTGGCGCAGGCCCAGTCTGTGGTGACGGATCAAATCCCAGCCACAGGCTGGACTTGGAGCAATTTTGAAAAATTCATGCACGACGGGGTTAGGTAAATACCTATCCATTCTCTGTAAAGCAAGCTTGTATCGTAGCAAAAACAGCAAGCAGCCTTCGTTAAATGAATGAGGCTTTTAAGTCTAAACTTTCTATCAAGTCTTTCAAAACAGCTTTAAATGTCTTGTCAATGTCAGGATAAAGCCTAGTTCATAGTTGTCCAAAAGTGTCCGTAGTTGTCCGTGTCCGAGTCCGTGTCCGTGTCCGGAAGGTTGTCCGTAACATTTGTCCGTGTTCGTGTCCGTAAGCAGCATTAATTCATACTTCTACGGACACTCTACGGACAATGCGTATGCATATAAAATAACGCCTACACATTCTGTAGTGTACCAAGTGTATTAGGAGGCAAGCTTCAAAAAAATCAATAAAAACGTTTTAAGCACACTAAAATGAAGCTGCTGAGCTGAAATTACCAGAAATTTAACATTATTTTACTATAAACGCGGAGAAATTTTATATATATACACGCACCTACACGTGACTATAAAGGCTATAATCTGATTGGCTCATTCCTTACGGACACGGACAAAAGTGGAACTGAATTTTACTTGACTTCCGGATATCCGGACAGCCTTTACGGACACTCACGGACAAGTTCTTACGGACATCCGGACAACTGTGAATCAAACTACTCTTACGGACACGGACACGGACTCGGACACGGACAGCCCTTACAGACAACTATGAACCGGGCTTAACACTTTATACTGGCCCAAACCGTGTTATGTCATTTACTCAAAACAATCTTCAGAAGAAGAACTTTTTGCAATTACCGTTTTGCCTATAACAATTTTAATAGCGGTCTGGAATGTAGGGGTGGGCGCGGTACTGCGGTTACCGCGGTTACCGCTGCGGTAACCGCAATTTTGCGGTATGCGGTAATGGGCCCGTTACCGCGCGGTAAGTGCGGTTACCGCAACTTGCCTGGTACTGCGGTTACCGCACAAATTTGAAGCAATAATAGGGGACCTTTTGTAATTTTCGGTTGAAAACAATGCTTAATTACCGTTTTTGCTAACAACATACTGATATTTTAAATATTTATGTTTGTTTCTTATTTTTTTTAAACATTGCCGTGCGACTTCTGTTTTATAGTTGTCTTTAAATAATGTTGTAATTGCCAAGATTTTGTCTTTAAAGATGAAATTGAATATTGTCACCAGTTTTAATAACTGCAAGGCAAAGGCAATACCTACAATACTGTGGCTTATCTGGATGTATGTTGTTTATACTTTGTACGAAGTTCATAAAAAGGGCATACATGCTAAACATTTGCATGCAAGCGGGAGGTGATAGAAATAATTGCTATCGCAAATTGCGTATAAATTCATATACGATGTCATGCGTTATTGGCAAAACAAATTTTAATCTAATCCGTTTAATCCATTTTATGAGTTGGCCCTCAGCCACAGATCGTTCAATGTGCAAGGGGCATAATTTTTGAAGTTGAAATAATTACGTTTGGGTAAGAAAAGGTAAATTGTTTCGGCCCAAGTCCTAATTAGCATTTTAAGACTCACTCAATGATCTCATTTTACACACGGTTTGTTATAGATTTGACTCCTGATTCAATCAATGATACAAAATGTGGCTATGTTCGTACTGTTTTGTCAAAAACTGCTATAGCAAAAATATAAATATTCCCTTAAATATTTGTTCTGAAACATTTGTCTAAAGTTAATATTTAAATTCAAAAAACCAGCTGTGAATGAGAGTTAAAGCTACCCGCCATCGACCCGGGACTATCTATTTCTGAATACTGTTGTTATAGATTCACCAACTGTCGCCATGGTTGTGAACACGTCCGTTCCTACAGTAACCTTATTCCAACGCAGTGGCTTCACAGTCGCCGCTTTTCTGGGGATCGATGTGATTGCAGCTATCAGCTTGGTTGCCTACATCGGAGTCATCTACATCATTTTGACAAATCGACAGAAGCACTTTTCAGGTGCTTTTTATATAATGATGGTCGCCATGGGATTTGCCGACATAGGCTGTATTATTCTGCACTTTCTGTTTCTGAACGTCGGCATAATTTTGGGTGAAGAAAAGTTACCTTATTGGTACATCTGGTTTTGTGGAGTTATGTTTGAATGTCTGAATAACGCATCCACAAATCACATTTTTTACATCGCTTTGAATCGATTATTAGCTGTTTTTAAACCACAAAGTTATGAAAACTTTTTCACAAAATTCAATTTGTTTTTGATAATTTCGTCTTCGTACATTATTGAAATTTTCTATACGTTGTGGATGTACTACTGCGGTGTGTTCGTGCATGTCCGACGATTATGGTACTCGCAAACGTTTGATTTTAAATCCTGCTCAATGTTAACAGTGTATGGTCGTTACGCCCAAGATGTGTTTACCATTATTGTACCGTTAGTTTTAAATTTAGCTACTTTTGTAAAGGTTAGAAAGGTTAGTCGTCTAGCAAATTCCGGTATGCCTGCTACACAGCTAAAGCGTGAAATTGGAATGTTAATTCAGTTTACTAGTATATTTTTTGTTTTTACATTTTTCTGCATTTTCTTTGTTATATTAAACTTTTTTGCTAGCGGGGAGCCCCTAGAGCTTACTCAAACATTGATTTTTATCACGCATTGCTCTATTAATCCGTTTCTGCTACTCTCATTTAGCTCTGATATGAAAGCCTTGTTGTTTCCTGGTAAAAATAACAAAGTGTCAACCCTAATGTCACAGAAACGTGATCCAACAGCCATTACAACAGCTTGATTACAAAAAAACTGATGTAAAATAAGTAAGGTTTTTCTGGTTGGGTCCGTTTCTAAATATAAAAAATAATGCAGGAATTGCAAGGACAAAGTTTTGGTTAAAAATATATTGTTTTTTTAACATACAGTACCGGCAAAATTAAAGTAGTATGCGAGCTTTTTATTGCATTATGCTCGAAGCAAATTGGACTGCAAGCGAGCTTTACGAGCAGTCTAATTGCTTTTCAAGTTTTGCTTGCTTCGAGCTTTCTGCGAGCTTTTACTGACAGCTGTTGAAGCCGACACAATGTACGTACTAACTACCTCTAGTTGCCACCAGTTGGCTTAGTTTGCTCTTTGCCTCTGAAAGTCTATGATGACCAGACCTAATTTTATCTATTATACGCGTGCTGGGGGGGGGCGAACTTTTTGAAACAGCCAAAGTGCTGAAATGCTCCCGAAACTTTGAGCCAAAATTATGAAGTGTGGCATAATTTAAAAACTTTGCGCAATTTAGCTACTTTTATTTTTGGTCAATAAGGGGGACCACAAGGTTTGATAAACGACCCCCCAAAGTTCGTGCCACGTTGTAAGTGGGATATCATTACTGCCGACTTAGTTGCAACACATAATTTACAGAAATCTGTTCTTATTTGAGATGTACCGCAAAGTAGTAGATTGCAAGTCAGCCTCTGAAAGTCTATGATGGCTAAACCTCATGGGCTAACTTACTGGCAAAAGTTCCATTGCACCACTACCTAGTGCAGCAATACGCTCGTGCACTAATCTGTTCTTTAAACTAAAATAGGTGTTAGTGAGAGTTACAATATTCGCTTTACTATTAGTTTATCATTTACCAGCTTTGATTGCAACACGTCACATTTCTGGCAATCATGTGTTGCTGTAAGTCGGCAGTAATAATAGCACATGTATAACGTGGTTTGAACTGTGGGGAATCTTTTTCAAACCTTGTGGTCTTCCTTATTGACCAAAAATTACCTCAATTGTGCAAAGTTTTGAGATGATGCCACACTTCACAACTTTGGCTGAAAGTTTGAGAGAATTTCGCCAGCATATTCAAAAAGTTGTTTCAAAAAGTCCCCCCCATGCCCATACGCGTATAAAAACTAAATACCACAACTGAGGTCTAGCCATCATAGACTTTCAGAAGCCAAAGAACTAAGCCGCAACTAGAGGTACTGTACCGCTCAAAATTAACATCATATGACTCCGGAGTCAGCGTCATTGACTTCATTTTTGCAGTCAGTAACTGCAGGCAACGTATGGGCGTCACGGTCTCAATGTTACTTCCGTTAGTTTTTTATTTTCGTTAGTTAACTCCGGAGTCAGAGTCAGTGACTGCAATTAGCATAACATTAGGCATTACGCTGACCTTTTTAAAGGCTCAAAAATTCCGCTTGCAAACGTCTAGGCGTGTAGCATATTGTGTTAGATCTAATGTGATGCTGATTCTGAAGTCACTGATTTTGACTCCGGGAATCAGTTTAAATAATTTAAAAAAAAGCTTCACGGAAGGAAATTAGACCTGTGACGTCCGTGGGTTGACTGCAGTCACGGACTGCAAAATGGAGTCTGTGACGCTGACTCCAGAGTTATATGATGTTAATTTTGAACTTACTGTACAGTTGTGGCCTCAAATAGTGTCTTCGTGCGTGTGAGTGCGAGTGGCCAACAGACTTCTAGTTAAATCAGAGTGATCTTTCAGTGACCTGGGCATTTTTCAACATACGTACACATGCAGCTAAGCTAGAAGCTGCCATTATTTACTACATAGGAAGGCTTATCAGAACGTATCACGCAACAATTTCCTAGCCATTAGGTCAAAAATTTGATTGAGGACCCGAGTGGACGAGACGAATTTGTATCAGCTTACATTCCAGTGAAAGTCCGTGTGATTTCGTGCTAGAGTTCGAGTAAAGAGACACTACTTGAGGCCAAGGCTGTAGTTAATACGTACGTACGTGTGTCGGTTTCAAACATGCAACAGTTGTCAGTAAAAG
>JASANF010011273.1:0-11355 GCA_030248245.1 Trissonchulus sp. WLG1_4
GTTTGTTTGTTTGAAAAATTAAGATTTTTGACAAAATTTGATTTTTTTGGAAAAGCTGAAAATTAACATTTTTTCGCTTGGAAACTGCTAAAAATGAACTCAGCGCATGTGAAAACCTATTAAAACGTGTTTTTACGCTGAAAAAAATATGTGTTTGAATCAGGGTTGGGCACCGGAAAAAAACTCCCGGAAAAAACGGGTTTTTTCCGTTTTTTTCTGTTTTTTTCCGAGGGGTCGGAAAAAAACGGAAAAAAACTCGAAACTGGTAAATTAGTCGTGTTAAGTTTAAACTTGCTGAAAATGCTTTAAAACCGTTTGAAAAGCGATAGTAGGCCTGTTTTGTGACTACTTAAGGATAGATTATGAATTAATTAGCAATGCGAGCACGGAATGCTGCTGACTTCAAGTTTTGATATTAGCATTTCGTTAATAATAATCGTGTTGACCAGCTCCAAGTGATCCAGTTGAAAAAAAACATGAGCACTGAAATGATTGAAAAAAACATGAGCACTATTTGATTTTACTCTCCTTGCAGCAAGGCTCCACATAATGTGAGTGTGCGTGTGTATTTTCCAAATTTTTTGCTATGGAGATATGCACGTCAAAACATCAGAAATAGTATTTTAGGCAACTTTCCTTCAAGAATGATAGGTCATTTTGGCTGTTTTTAAAAAATACGGCCCAAATCCTTGATTCCCGGAGCGCCCCCTTAAGCCGTTGTTCTCTCATCTATCTAGTGCAGACAAAACAAAATAAGCAGTGAAAAGTCGCCAGCAAATAATAATCAAGTTACTAGACGGAAATTGTAAAAATTACACTCCAAAAGTAATTTATCGACATTTTTGGACATCGGAAAAAAAACGGAAAAAAACCTGAAAAAAACCGGTTTTTTTCCGGCCATAATTTTTTTCCGGATATTTCATGAAAAAATTGGATTCAAAAATTCGTATACTTTTCAAAATTCGAAAAAATTCAAAATTAAAGGTCCGTAACTTCTTTTCTGCATCATATAAATGCACCAAACTTAGCATTGAAATTCACCCTATTATTGGCTATGTTGGTGTAAAGAATGAAATGAGTTCGAGGTACACTGTCAATTTTACAAGCAAAACAAGAAAAATGCAAAAATTCACGAAATTTGACTACTTTGACAGTGTCTGCTGACTAGCTTGTTACAGATTTAAGCTAGATAATGTGCATAAGTGTAGTTTCAGTCCAGCTCTTCAACGTGAAAAAGACAACTATTAGGTTGCAAGGTTGTTGTTCAAGTTCAAGAGAAACAAAATCACAAGGTTGCAGGGATCTGGGGGCGGTAGCCCCCAGAAAAAAGTTTTTGATGTCACATTTTTGATGAACTCAAGATGTCTTACACTTGTTCCGTGGTCAAACTCAAAATTTGGATTGCCCCTGCAATATAGCTAAGCCTTTTATTGCCTTTGTCCTTATAAAGGGTCAGAATTTTTACTACCATTGTATGTACCATCTACCATGGTTATAATCGTTCCTGTCTTTGGCCTTAAACCGCGGCAAAAATCTTCCATCCCTTGTACCTTGGCTCAAAATTTTCTTGCCCTTGTACCGAATTTCGCTTGCCCTTGTACCAAGGTCAAAAATCTTGGGGGGTCCCGGACCCCCCCATACCCCCCCCCGTGTTAAACTGTGTCCAACTTATTACTTTCTTTTTTTAAATATCGAGTATGTACCATTTGGAATTCGCTGCCAAATGAAATCGTTAATGCCAGATCGGTAGATTCTTTTCGCGCCAGATTAGCGAAGTTTGATTTGTCGGATTAAGTGCAGTTGGGGGGGGGGGATAGAGGACCTATTTTTTTGAGTAGAGCACCTTGAGAGAAGCATTTTTTGTAATAGAACCCCTATCCACAAATTTGGATTTTCTGAGCTATGACCCCTTGAAAATTGCATTTTCAGTGTTTTTGGAAGTGAACGTAGGCCAAAGTTCTAAGCCAAAAATGGCTATTATCTTTGTTTTTGGATAGTTTTGAGTGCGTTATGATGTTTTAAGGCATCGTCTAGGCTTAGCTGGCAGGATTCTCTAGGCTGAGCTGGCAGGATTTTTTCTGAAAATTTCGATTTTTTATTGCCTAAGACTGAGCCTAAGCCTAAGCCTGAACCTAATCCTAATATATAGGGGGGATTGGGTTATATATATATGCTTACTTGTACTTGATGAGTTGGGTTTCTTCAGTTGATATTCGAAGTTGAATCCGTTGTCTTCAATGCTTTCCGCTGTGCTGTAATCTTCCTCCGTCCCAGCCATATCTGACTGAAATAATTATATACTATATATTTACCTCTATATAATAAATAAAAGTACAAAATTGAAATTTTTTTGGTAAAAACTTTTTTGAAAAAATATTGGGAAAAATATGTTTTGAATGATGCAGTAGTATATAAATTTGATGAAGTATACGTATACGTGATATTAAATTCAATATATTTCTTGGATAGGTGCTCGAAGCCCCATGCGTCCTATCTCCATGGGTCACCTGGTGCACCAGGCATGGGGAACCATGGCAAATATATTGAATTCATTATTAATAAACTGCACTGAAGGACGTGGAGTCATTGTGCAATGCAAATTAATAAGAAATTTGCTAGGGAAAAAAATTATCCATTTATATACTTATGCCAGATACTACTTTAAGTATACATTATAAATTACAGTTCTTGCTATATTGCTTTCAATTGGAGGGTACTTTGAAACATAAAAGATATAACCCTCAGTTTTATCATAAATACTGCAATTAAATTTATTATTCAAAACGGTAATATCTATATCCAGAACATTAGCTCTCAAGGGGGACTCATTTTCTTTATTTAATGTTAACTCCTTGGGATATATACTACCGTAACAACATTGAAAAGTATTATTATCATTTAGAACCGTTATATCATCTATATAGCGATATATATCTCAAATTTTTTAGAGTTTTGTAATCCTTATTTTTAAGACACTGTTTAACAAAGAAAAATTCGTAAGAATGCAAAAATAAATTGGCTAGAAAAGGTCCACAATCAGTTCCCATTGGAATACCAATCTTTTGTCTGAAAATTATGTCACCACATTTAAAATAACTATTATCAATTAAGCACTTTATAGCTAACAGTAATTTCTCTTTGTCTATTAACCAACCAGATTCTGATTTACCTGCCCAAGTAGCTGATGATGAGTATACGATTATCTTCTTATCTTTCACATTATTGAAAGCAATAGACAAAATTTTATCAAGTGCTTCACAAATTTTGTCGTGTGGAATTGATGTATATAGCTGACCAAAATCAAATGTATTAACCGATCTCGCTAATTTTCTATTGTTATGTTTTGATATATCAGTTATAATAGTGCTAGATCGGTCGATAATCCAAAATTGATTTACTATACCTTTAGTATTTCTGTTTATATATTGCTTTACAATAAAACTCCATACGATTCAGTATTAACTACTAAGCTATTAAGCCTGAACCTAAGCCTAAGCCTAAGCCCCATACTAAGCCTATTCCCTAAGCCTAAGCCCAAGCCTAAATTAAGGCCAAGTTTGAATTTGGTCAAAAATTGGACGTTTCTGGCGAATTTGGCCAATTTTTTGGCAGGAACACGGTGAAAGAGCCTTTGTTTTGATTCTAAAAAATTGTAAACAATAATCTGACACCATTTAGACACGATTAGAACGGAAAAAACAAGAGCTTCAGAAAAAAAATTGCGAAAACGTCCCTCACTGAGGGTTCAGATTTCGGGGGGTCGTATCTCAGAAAATCCAAAAAATGAAATAGGGGTTCTTGAAGCAAAAATGCTTCCCCCAAGGTGCTCTACTCAAAAAAATAGGTCCACTATTTCCCCCCCCCAACTGCATTTAACCCGATTTGTCTAGCTTTTTGCGGGGGCGGGGTGTTAGCTGACCAGTTATGGTCCTTCCCTTGTCCTTTTCTTGTTTTTTTTCTATTTTTGTTATTATATTGTGTTGTGATTTATTTTAATTTGCGTGATTGTTTGTTTTTCTGTCAATCCTTATTTTGCTAACAAGAATAAACTTTTCTTTCTTTCTTTCTTCTTTCTAACGACCCCATAGAAGTAATAACGACATTCAGTGAAACAATTTTCAAATACATAAATTATATATATATATATATATATATATATATATATATATATATTTATATTTATTTTTTGTATAGTTTTCTACCGGCATTATATGCCACTATATATATATATAAGAATAAAAAAAATAAAAACAGTAATTTTATCATAGTATATATATATAGCAAAAACTCTTAAACTTGGAAATCCCACAACAGCGTGGGTAGTTTCACTGATCCCCTAGCGTTGGAAAGCGACGTGGTCTATCTACCTACCCTAACACTGTTAAAAGGAGGAAAAGCAGAGGCAAAAGCACGTTGACAGCCGTGTTACAGAGGTTGGTTATTCCTCAAACCCCCTTCGCGATTTCAGCACCGCATTTTTCACTTTTATCGGGTTAAATGCAGTTGGGGGGGAATAGTGGACCTATTTTTTGGAGTAGAGCACCTTGAGGGAAGCATTTTTTGTAATAGAACCCCTATCCACAAATTTGGATTTTCTGAGCTATGTCCCCTTAAAAATTGCAGTTTCAGTGTTTTTGGAAGTGAACGTAGGCCAAAAATCGAAGCCAAAAATGGCTTTAATCTTTGTTTTTGGATAGTTTTGAGTCCGTTGTGATGTTTTAAGGCATCGTCTAGGCTTAGTTGGCAGGATTCTCTAGGCTGAGCCAGCAGGATTTTTTCTGAAAATTTCGATTTTTTTATTGCCTAAGCCTGAGCCTAAGTCTAAGCCTGAACCTAAGCCTAAGCCTAAGCCTGATACTAAGCCTAAGCCTGAGCCCTAAGCCTAAGCCTAAGCCCAAGCCTAAATTAAGGCCAAGTTTGAATTTGGTCAAATTTGGTCACGTTTCTGGCGAATTTGGCCAATTTTTCGGCAGGAACCCGGTAAAAGAGCCTTTGTTTTGATTCTAAAAAATTGTAAACAATAATCTGACACCATTTAGACACGATTAGACCGGAAAAAACAAGGGCTTCTGAAAAAAAGTGCGAAAATGTCCCTCACCATACATGGGCGTGGGGGGGGGGGGGTTTGGGGGGGGTTTTTACCCCCCCCCCCCCCAGAAGGCAACCTCACCCCCCCCCAGACAGGTGCTTCACCCCCCCCAGACTGCTGGACGGTGGCTCACGAAAGCAGCAGGACAGCTGCTCCGCTGGCTGGCTCACCCCCCCAGAATTGGCCAGCTGCCCACGTATGTCCCTCACTGAGGGTTCAGATTGGGGGTCATATCTCAGAAAATCCAAAAAATGAAATAGGGGTTCTTGAAGCAAAAATGCTTCCCCCAAGGTGCTCTACTCAAAAAAATAGGTTCACTATTTTTCCCCCCCAACTGCATTTAACCCGCGCCACCTTAAATAGAGTCAAAATAAATAATGTTTGCCATTTTTTTAAAACCAATACAAAGGCTCTTGGACCCCATTCCGTCAGAAAAAATGCCAAATTTACGAGAAACGCCCGATTTTTGACTAAATTCAAACTTGGCCTTAATTTAGGCTTGGGCATAGGCTTAGTATCAGGCCTAGGTTCAGGCTTAGGCTTTGGCTCAGGCTTAGATATTGAAAAATCAGAATTTTCAAAAAACTCCTGCCAGCTTAGCCCAGACGATGCCTTAAAACAATAACGCATTCAAACTGTCCAAAAACAAAGATTATAGCCATTTTTGGCTTCAGACTTGGGCCTCGTTCAGTTCCAAAAACACTAGAAATGCCATTTTCAAGGGGTCATAGCTCAGAAAATCAAACTTGTGGATAGAGGTTCTTTTACAAAAAATGCTTCCCTCAAGGTGCTCTACTCCAAAAAATAGATCCACTATCCCCCCCCCCAACTGCACTTGATCCCTTTTTTGGATCACTAACTGTTGGACTAAGCCTAAGCCTAAACTAAAGCTACAGTCCTAACAGAAGGCATATATAATTTTTGAAAACACATCACACGATCACATGTGTTCACCCTTGCTGGAAGGAGAGCTCAATTTTTATTTTAACATTTTTTTCACCATATTCAAATTCAGGCCGTATTTACATTGACCTTTTTTTCAGCTGCTCGAGCAGCTGAAAAAAAGCTCGAGCAGCTGAAAAAAAGCGGATAAGTATGGCGGTCAGTATAGATTAGCTACTCCGTTGTCATAACAACGCTGCAGTTCCAGCTTTTTTTCAGCTGCTCCAGCTTTTTTTCGCCGTTTCCTGCTTTTTTGCAGCTGCTCGAGCAGCTGAAAAAAAGCCGGAAATGCGAAAAAAAGCTGCAGCTTTTTTTCAGCTGCTCGAGCAGCTGAAAAAAACCTCAATGTAAACACGGCCTTACTACTAACTACTAATTTACCATTAACTACTCACCGACGTGAAAAACATTGAAATTTTTTTTGAATTTAGATTTCGAATTTGGAAATATCAGTAACATTTTTGCATATAAAATTCATCTCGGAATTCTGCGGGAAATTCTAAATTTGTCACTAAAAACTATCTGAATTTTTCTGAACGTCCGTATTAAAGTCACGCGGAAAGAAATCTGCATAAGTTATAATTTTACATGGATTTTTACATGACATACGTATTGTCAGAATTATACCTGCAGAATGCTGGTTAACTTAGACTACCCTTACCCACCAGCGATTTGTTCTTTTCAGGTGGCGGTGATGGGACAGAATAGCAGCCACCCAGATGCTTACTTTGCAGAGCAAATTAAGGTATTCACGTCATAGTTTCTTATCTTTCACCTGGCTGTGAATTAGAGGAATAGTGTTCCAGCTAGTTCCTTTCAAATTATGATGGTTTTGTTGCGGAACGCTGGAACCTTAAGGCTTCCATCTGCATGTACACACACACACACACACACACACACACACACACACACACACACACACACACACACACACACACACACACACACACACACACACACACACACACACACACCACACACACACACACACACACACACACACACACACACACACACACACACACACACACACACACACACACACACACACACACACACACACACACACACACACACACACACACACACACACACACACACACACACACACACACACACACACACACACACACACACACACACACACACACACACACACACACACACACACACACACACACACACACACACACACACACACACACACACACACACACACACACACACACACACACACACACACACACACACACACACACACACACACACACACACACACACACACACACACACACACACACACACACACACACACACACACACACACACACACACACACACACACACACACACACACACACACACACACACACACACACACACACACACACACACACACACACACACACACACACACACACACACACACACACACACACACACACACACACACACACACACACACACACACACACACACACACACACACACACACACACACACACACACACACACACACACACACACACACACACACACACACACACACACACACACACACACACACACACACACACACACACACACACACACACACACACACACACACACACACACACACACACACACACACACACACACACACACACACACACACACACACACACACACACACACACACACACACACACACACACACACACACACACATATAATATATATATATATATATATATATATATATATATATATATATATATATATATATATATATATATATATATATATATATATATATATATATATATATATATATATATATATATATATATATATATATATATATATATATATATATATATATATATATCAGGGATCGACCGGAACCCTAAAACTACCGGAACCGGAACCGGAACCACCTAAAAATACCGGAACCGGAACCGGAACCCCCTTCAAAAAGACCCTATATTTTGCAATATTTTCAAAAAAATTTTTTGTTTACTTTACTCACATTTTTTATATGCAACCCTTCTATACACTTTTGACTTTCTATACACTTAAATACACTTTTGACATTTATTTTAGTATTTACAGTAATTTAGCACTTTTATTCGCAGTGCAAACGCAAGATCAGTGAGCCACAGGTTGCAGGGGTCTGGGGGCGACAGCCCCCCCAAAAAATGGAGATTTTTCAACTGTTTACGCCGAATTTGGATAACTAAAGTGGTATCAGAAATTTTTTCCGACAGGTACAGTGTATTATACAAGTACATTCAGCATAATGTACTTTTGTAGACATGCATAGGCTTTGATGAAAGATAATAACAAGGAGTAGTCAGCCATAGAGATGCAGGGGTCTGGATAGGGTAGCCCTCAGAAAAAAATTTTTGGATTTTTAGGCAAAATGTGGTCAGTTGGAGACGTATATATTAAGAAATTTTTTCGGCGGGGCGATAAAAACCAAAGGGGGGACCCTTGTTGACAATTTCTTAAGGTATATAGACCTTAAGGTTAACTTCTTAAGGGTACCAAAGGGTCTCCAAGGGGATCCCCTTGGGGTTGTCGGGACGACCGAACGCGGCTGTAATTACCGCGTAACCGGATTGTTACTGATTAAAACAACACTGTATAGAAGTAGAATTTAATAGCAAGGACACACCACTAACTCATCAGAAAGAGTAGTAGTAGATGTAAAACTACTCAAAAGTTGGTAGCTTTATTGCTGTATATATCTTTCTGGCTTTGTGGCTTTGGCAACTGAAAATTCGCCAACAGTGGCGACATTCCCCGGCAGGCAATGAGAAAGGACGACACGTTTTTTCTTTCTTTCGTTCTTGTTCTTTCTCGTGTTAACCGGATTAACTGCCAGGAAGGATTTAAGCCAATTTGGAAACATAGTTTTTTGCCAGTTCTATGGCCTCCTTTACTTTGTTGTTCTGACCTTCTTTTCCTTCAGGATTGAATTTGGTAATGTTACGTTTTGGAACAAAGGCGTAGTCGTTTGTCTGGAAAAATTGCACCGCCACACTTCTCTTTGGAACATTCATTGTCGCCAGCGGAGTTTGGGAAATGTCGGATAAAATTTTTGCTGGCCAAATGGGGTAACCACGGATTTTCGCAGACACCACCTCGTATTTTGGCGATGTTATATTCAACCCGGAAGGTATGGATAACTCTGGAGCGGGACTCTTGTCTTTTTCAGACGGAAATGTCTCTTGGCGATCTGTCGGGACCTGCTCGGATTTGGCGATGCCTTGTGGGGGTACATAATCTATAGAGTTAACCGATTCGTGAGATTGACTGATCTCTTCGTTAAAATCCGCCTCAAGAGGAATAAGTAGATGTACCGGTCTTTTCAGGTTTTGTCTTGATGCCGTTTTTAGGATCACGCTTCTAATTTCCTGGTCTGGACTGGGACACAGCTCGGTGATGCGGCCTAATTTCCAGGAACCTTTAGGCAATCCCGGTTCTTTAAGTATGACAACATGGCCGATAGCTGGTTTGATTCCCGCTTTTGTATTACTCTTGTGGAAATACCGGCACCGTTCTCGGAGCGCATTAAGGTAGTCAGAAGACCACAGTTTCCAAAATTCTGATAGCAATCGCTGACCTCTTCGCCAGTCAACTATCAATTCCTTGCCGGTTTTTGCAGTGACCCGGAACAGGTCAGGATCATCAGGCAGGGTTTCTGACTCTGGAGAATGTGGTGCAAGTATATTTGGATTAACAGACAGGAAGTGTGCTGGAGTTAGCACAGTTCGCGGATTTAGTTCACTGCCAACATGAGTGAGTGGTCTTGAATTCACCACAGCTTCGCATTCACAGAGAAATGTCTCTAGCTGTTTGACCGTAAGCAAGGATTGACCAATGGCTTTCCGGAGCGAAGTCTTGACTAACCCGATCATTCGCTCATAAACTCCACCCATATAAGGTGCATATTCCGTAATAAAGTTCCACTTTATGCCTTCGTTAGCGCTGAAATCTAAAATGGAAGGATCGCGCAAACAAAATTTCCACTCGCCATTGACTACAGATGACGTCAACTTGAACTGCGGGGCATTGTCGGATATCATAAACATTGGTTTGCCTCTGCGAGATATGAAACGTCGGAATGACATTAAAAATTCTGAGGCTGATTGGCTTCGCATAAGCTCGAGGTGCACGGCTCTGACTGCCAGGCATGTAAAAAGAGCTACCCACACTTTTTCTATGCCACTTTCTGTCTTCACCTTCATGGGCCCAAACAAATCCACTCCAGAGTGGGTGAAGCACGGGACTTGTCTTTACCCTTGATGACGGGAGTTCTGGCATTTTTGGCATCGGGGAAATGGAATTCCACTAGCCTTTTTGCATATAATACAACGGCGAACGATCTTCTGCACCAAGGTCCTTCCTTGTGGTACCCAGTACTCCGGCTCCAGTAAGTTCAGGGTGTAAGATATTGATGTATGCCCACCTCTGACGTGAATGTCTTGTACAAGAAGTGCCGTGTAGAGATGATTCTTGGTATCAGTTTAGGGTACTTTTTGTTCCAATCGAGCTCAGAATTTGATAATCTGCCCTTGCATCGAAGTTGGCCTGTGGGCATCCAAAAATACCCCGTGAGTCCTCATCATGGAGTGACGCTTTCCTTGTCGGGTAGCAACTATCAGTGTGTCGTACGATTCTGCTTGCACTTGTGACTCCCAATAAGCTTTCGCTTTCTGAAGCTCATCGGCAGACAGATGCTTGGACTTTGGTTTCTGTTTGTATGCTGTCAACCGAAAGCACCAGGCTGTGACTCGAAGAAATTTGGTCAACGAGGAAAAACGCCTGATGTCAATTGGACTGTTACTCCGACCTACCCTCAAGTTAGCTCCTGGGTCACCATCGACGTCTTCATAGACCGGCTTGGTATTTGATATTGTCTCGGCAGTACAAAATTCCTCAAAGTCCCATGTAGGCCAGTCTGGTTTAGGTTGTAGCAGCCACATATGACCATTCCACCAAAACTCGCCCAACTGGCTGGGAACTTTTCCTCTCGTAGCCATGTCTGCAGGATTATGTTCAGTGTTCACATATCGAAATTTTATGTCTACTGTTTTTCGGATTTCTGCCACTCGATTTCGCACAAAAGTCTCCGAAATCTTTGGAGCCGTCAGCCACTGTAACGCTACTTGTGAATCTGATAGTAGGACCTTTTCAGCAATTGTCAGACGTAGTTGGGCTGATACAAACTGCATAGCCCTGACTCCGATGAGTATTCCCATAAGCTCCAACCGAGGGGTAGATAGCTTCTTGATCGGGTTCAATCTGCTTTTGGCAAACAACAGGTTGCATTGGAC
>JASANF010011274.1:0-11132 GCA_030248245.1 Trissonchulus sp. WLG1_4
TTTTTTTCTTTTCCTAGTTAGCAATATGTAACATTACTTCGTTCAGTTACGTATTGCTCATGCGGTTGACAAGGGCGGGCTTGTCCCGGATTTTTAGAAATGTAAGGGGGGGCTTGTCTCGACGATTTCAGGGGCTCGAACTGACAAAAACGCTAGTACATATTTCCAATTTGTGCTTAAAAAGCGGAAATGAGTTGCAAAATTCTGACAGTTTTTAGCGATTTTTTGCCTTTGCTTATTGTTTAAGCATTTTACAGCTATCTGAGGCGATTGTTGGGTTTCGAGCACTTTTTCGGCAACAAGGAGGGGGGCTTGCCCCGATGGGTCAAATTTGAGGGAGGGCTTGTCCCATAGCAGCTTCAGTAGAAGTCGGGTCGGGTCGGGTTAGACATTCACTCGGGTCGGGTCGGGTCGGGAGTCGGGTTATCAAATCTCGACCCGTTGCGAACTCTACTGGCAACCAGTCACTTCTAAGGTACGTAAACTGCTAATGCATACTGTGAGTGAGATGGTGGTGGTATGCTGTTGGGTAAAATATTTTTTTTTTAATTAGATAACCTTACGTGGGCAGCTAACGAATTCTGGGGGTGGGTGAGCCACGGGGGGGGGGGGGGGGTTCGGAGCAACTTTTCCCGTCATTTTCGCTTCGTGAGCCACCATTTTCGCCTTGTGAGCCACCGATTTTGCCGTCGTCAGGCGTTAGCTATATATTTCCTAAACATTCTGGGGGAAGCACCTGTCCGGGGAAGGGCGAGCTCGTCCATCTGTGGGGGGGTGTGAACCCCCCCCAAGCTCATGTATGGTTAGAGCTGACGCCAATGTAATTATTAAGGGATTAGTGTTTGATGAAATGAGACGCTATTTTATAAAATGAGACGTTTGATAACATGAGGCGATCTGGTTTCGGAAATGCAATCATTTTGTGTCTTATGCGGCCCAAAGATCGACTGCTTCCCACATCTCTTACACTAACTCACTGGCACGAATACGTTGTTGTTGAGTCTGTGCAGTGTACGCACTAATAAAAAAAAAAAAAAAAAAAAAAAAAAAAAAAAAAAAAAAAAAAAAAAAAAAAAAAAAAAAAAAAAAAAAAAAAAAAAAAAAAAAAATATTATATATATATATTTCGGCTATATATAAAGCTAGACTGCCATAAAAGACACGGCTCAAAACCTTTCATTAACTCTCATATAAAAGTTTCCTCTAGGGCCAAAGATATTAGTATGTAAAGCCTATCGGGACAAAAACCGAATAGGAAAACTGTCAGTCACATCCCAACTAATATAAAAAATAACATTCCATTTTGTTTTATTTCCGAGCCTTGCCATAAACAGTAAAATGAACCGTAAAACGTATGGGTTTAATTTACATCAGAGCTGAATTTTGACCACAATGAATGTAAGGTGCGAAAGAGATGCGGCTCAGAAGTAGTGCGCAAAAAGTAACAGCAACCAGTGTTTTCACACAAATTTCATGACGCTAACAACAATATGGGAGGAAAAGCCAAAAGTGGGAGAGCTCGAGGGTGGTGGGCAATTAAGAGGGCAGCGACAAAAACTGAGTCCCCTGCCGCTGGTAAAACAGGCCAGTATATTTTGATGTATATACGCAAGAATTGCTATCTATTGAATGGGATTACCATAAGGGGCACGGGAGATGGGAGATTGTAATATATATACGTACGGAAAAAGTAGACATATTATAATATACGCAATATGCTGATCAAACTCACCCGGAATACATATATTATCAAAGTTCACCCTACTCAACCTTCATCTAAGTTATCAAGGATGGACGTCCACTGGCTATTTTCCACGGGCAAATGACTCTGACCACTTCCTATCCTACTTAATCTCCAAAATTCCGTACTTCAACTATTCTGGAGCAAAGGCTCGTTCTAGAAGGGTAATTTGTCAATTTAACAAGATTAGCTTTGAGTCAGTCAAGCTAGCGTAAACCCCACTTGACTGGGCATATTTACACAACCAAAACGTATATATACATACGTACGTGTAAACTGTATAAACTTGTAAACATTGAGTTTTATTCCTGATACTGTGAAGATCAGCCATTATATATATATATATATATATATAGATTATATATATATATATATATATATATAGATTATATATGTATTATATATATATATATATATTATAAAAAACCTTTTTTCTCAAAAAACATTAACACGTATGTATATTATACATATATATGGGCTTGCTCCTTGCTCGGTCCTACTGTTTTAGTTCACGAAAATGGTTTAACGGATTTACTTATATTCATCTCAAACGTCGACATACGTAAGTAGGTATACAGTTTTACATCTTTAGTTGTTCTGAGGTACAGGTGTTCTGGGTGACTCACTGACTCAGTAACTTTTAAGAAAATAAGCAGTATCGGCGATGTTTTTTCTGACACACCGCTCACCACTATGTAATTTTCAAAACAACTGGCGACCATTTACACAAAAGCGACACATGCGAATGTTCAGTCTCCACAGTTGAACGTAGCTATCGTCTCGAAAAAAATCAGTCTATGGCGTGGCAAATCTGGTAAGGAAATCTAAACTGGCTTTGCACAAATGCCTGCCTTAGACTGGTTTCCGTTTGTAGCAAGCCAAATCAAAGAGACATTAAAAAAATCCCAGGGCTCTTCTCCAAAAGGCTAAAAAATGGAATGACCGAACTGACTGGAATTATATATTCAGTCACTGGGGAGCGTTAAATAACTATGAAACTACATACGTATATAATATACAATTATTCACACCTCACACGCCTTAATTTTGCTGCGGGGCAAAAACTAAAAACCACTAAACTTCAACTGTTACAAAAAAAGCGTTGACATAATTTCGTGCATAAAAATAGCAAGAGATTACAAATTTACAATAGACATCTATCTATCGCATCATGAGTGTGTGCTAGATAAAAAACTGTATAAATAGTGTCATATACAATATATATACTAATAAAACATAAAAATATGTACTAATAATTCTGCAGAAACAAGAACTTAGCATTTTTTGAACGTTACAGTTTCAAAGTTTCAAATTCAATTATAAAGGGTAGCAGCGATTTTTACTTCGCGAATTGCCGGCAACCCAATAACATAACCGCTAAATCAAAAGCATGGTTAAAACTAAAACCTTGGACGCGTATATACATTATATATTATACTAAATACCAATTACCAACTAAATTATACACCTGGCATATTTTTAGGCAAAATTTTATGGGGGGGGGCAGCCCCCCCCCATGGATGGGGGGGCGTCGACCAAAATGGGGGGGGGCGCACCAAATTCACGATAAAACACTATTTTTACACGAAAAGGTGGTTATTATACGTTAAATGTTACGATTTCATACGTTATTATAGCTACACTAATACTAAGTTTAGCAAAAAAGGACCAAAAAAACTGACGAACAAGACATCGCTACAGCTAAAAAGCCGCTAAAACATCCTTCCAAAAAAATTTTGGGCTATGGGGGGCACCCCATCTGAAATGGGGGGCTCAAAATGGGGGGGGGGCGCGACATGGGGGGGGCTCCGGACCAAATGGGGGGGGCGCCCCCCCCCCACCCCCCCCCCCCACTAAAAATATGCCAGTACACATATAGCTGCAATTTTCAAAATTCTCAAATTCTGCAATTCTCAAAAAAACAAAACAATACCTTCTATTTACATTTCGTAAACAAGCTCGCTCAACCTGAGTGTATGCGTATACACGTTATGTACATACTACACATTTATTAGGACAGTAGTTAACCATCAACATGAGGCAGTCATGTCAAGTCAAGCATATTTAATGCGCTAAATCACAAGTGATGAACAGCATTAACGCACAGAATGTAAACTTTGCAACAAGTGCCGCTTCAAAACATCCCCTGCTCTCGTTTTCAACAGCCATGGCGGCAACACGACGGGCACAGACACAAATAGAATGCATATATATACGTACGAATGAGCACACATGTACTGACAGTACAACAACTACACACACCGTAAGTGCCATTCACCGATGATTGGCTAGCCATCATACAACAAGTACGTCTTGCGAGTAGGAAAGGGTATATGTCAAGCTTTTTGTTGAGGTAAGACAGTGTAAGACGTTTTGTTGCATAAGACAGTGAGCTTGTTCTGAAAATACTCTAAAGAATATAAAACGCGGCACATTCTGAACTGAGGGGACACGAGGAGCAATACATATTTAGGTGAATTCATTATGAAGTCAAGTTTAAGGACAGTCAATGAAATGACCACAAGTGTTGCTGACAGATGTGACAGTGGGAAGTGGGATCAAGTATATAATGGCATTGGCTGGAATGCTTTGGCTTTATATATACTTGCAAATTGCAATGCTTGTTATTCATGTATTCAACATTCTAACTCGTTCAAAGCGAAATGCCACAGTTTCCACGATCAAGTTGCTTACAAATCTCCTCGACAAGTTCGGCAATTGGCATTATATGCCAATTTATATGCAGTACAGTACACACGCCCACATACATACGCTGCCATACTATACTGGGCTGCATTTTCGCAGCAATGCAGCCTGCTTCGTTGCGGAACAGCATCATAGTGCTGTGAAGCTGCAGTGTACACTGCAAATAGACCTAGACAGTTCCTTTGTTACAGAGCTGGCCTTGCTGTTGTATATATATACGTGGCGGCTGAGGCCGCCGCGTAAAAACATATATACGAACAGTGAAAACGTAAGCGGTTGAAAGAACATGAAAACTATAAAATTTCAGAGAACTCATAATTCCGACGGTAGCATCCTTACCGCACGGCACTTGTACGGCACGCTAAAGACTTTAAAACCTCAGACACCCGGGAATCGCATCAACGCCACCAAAACAAACAAATGTAATTTAAGTCATCGTGCCTACTGAGCAACCACTGCGCACACTCTACTTCTATTAAAAGATCTAATCTAATCAAGAAAACTGCGTACATGTAATCACTATGTCGAAGCTAAGTATTGTAATTACTGTATCTATCTGTGGAATGAAACTAACAAATAGGCATTTTGTAGCCTCACATCAGCTTGATTGAATTGTGCAGTAATTCCCTATATTAATAAGTTACGGTATTTTGTACAAACCTAACAACAATTTTACCAGTATCAACTGACAGAGCTGTAGCATAGTGGTTAAGGCGTCTGACTAGTAAACAGATGTACGTGGGTTTGACTTCTATCAGGTCTGATTTTTTTTGATTTTGGTACAAGGGCAAGCAAAATTAGAGCCACGGTACAAGGGCAAGCCAAGTTTTCATAAAATTTGCTTTTAAATATGGGAATTTCTATTAAATTTTTGCAATTTTTACCTAAGTTTTGGTCAAAATTTTCAAAAATTATTACTTCTTACGACAAAAACAGGCATTTTGGCCAGTTTTTTTAAAAAAATCGCTAAAACACGGTCACTTTTTGTCTGACTTGGTACAATGGAAGTCAAAATGTCGGTACAGGACACCCCAGATTAGACCTTCATGTTAATGTATGATCACAAACACGCAATAGTATTTCTCTTTTATAGAAAAAGAGTGAGACACTCTCCAGACTGCCACCAGACTGCTACAGTCTGTCTCCAGACTGTACTGTTATAGCGCAGGCAGATTCGCTGGCTCGTGGTTTTCGGAAAACATAAGTTTCTGTAAAAAAGTATACGGCGACGGCCAATCAGCACGTACATTAGTTGCGTAACATACTTTTTACATAACTGCTGATGCGTTGATAAGCACTACGATACGAGTCATAAAAAGCCAATACCTAATTGCTAATTAAAAAACATCACAAAAGGTATGCAAATAGCTTTGCTGACATTTTAGCAAGCTTTCAGCGACTAAATGATGCTGCGCTTAAAAGCCGAGAGATTATTGGTTAATTAGTAATTATGTTCGGATTTAGCTGGCCAGATTGAAATTTCTTTAGTGAATAAAACAGCAAAGCACTGAAGTAGCTAACTAGAAAATTTCAGCATTGTGGAGACTGGAGAGTTCTGACGCGTGACTGAAATCAACTGTCTCAACTGGACTACGTTCCGTCTACTCAAATTTACATACATGTAATAATATGTCATTAAACAAAATACTAATCAAGAATCAGACAATTTAGGCTGAAACTTAATTTTGGAACGTGATAAAACCATACTATGTATGTACGTCAACTAGGCTTTACATATATATACCTGGATTCCGATTCGTAGCTGTCTTGTGAGGCTCAAGGAACGACAAGCACGCGCAGTAGTGCCGATCCGCACCGATGTCCGTCAATACACTCACGAAAAATTTTGGTGGCGTCCATTTTTTAGTCAAGAACCATCCTTGAGGCTGACAAAACTGAAATATTTTTCATAATCATATTAGTTAAACATATTGTATATATATAACAGCGTAAAAAATTTTAGCAAACACCCCTTAAGCCATCGGTGGACCGTGACCCTTCTTGTCCCCTACCTCTAAATCTAGTAAAATCGCGACCTGCACCCCCAAAATAAACACGATTCTTTCTGACCTGGTTGCAGCAAACATTTTGGACGTATGTAACTAAAAAAGAGCTTGATATACATCAAATTGAATTAAAAAATAAACGGCCGTCAAAAATTTTCTGAAATAAACTCAATGCGGTTTTAGAAAGGGACGATGAGCGCCAATGTCGCTCAAACGAGAAGCTCACGATTGACCAGAGAGGAATACGAATAAAAATGCCCGGGAGGAATACGAATTATTTTGAAACACAGGAATTTTGAAGTCTCATCATTTCTGCTTGAGCACACAAACCCACGCATTTGTATCCATAATTACAGCATTATATAGGCAGCTAATAACTTCTGGGGGATAAAGGAGATGGTCCCCGCGAGCAACTATCAACCATCCTACTGAGCCACCGATTTAGTTTCTGGTACTAATACCATGTCGCGTCACTACCACAGAGATTAGAGATTGGGGACTGGGTGGTCGGAGCTAACGCCACAACCAATTTCAAGTATTAACTTCAGAACTTCAATTTTAATACCTTAAGAGGTATATAGTCGTTTAAGATCGAAACGGTTTGTGGCCTACCAATTAGTCTGTTCTTTTTTTCATAAAATTTAAAAATACGAAAAACAAAATTTATAAAATAGATATACCAGTTCCAATCCTTGGAAAAAAGGGACGTTCGGCCAATCGCGGATGGGAAATCTTTGCAGCACCTGACCCACACTTGCGCCATTACCTACAAAAAACTGCTAAATTTATTGTAAATAAGCTACTATACCAAAGTATCAAGAAAATATCAGTATAAATCCCGGTGCATACTCGTCCTTAAGAACTGTTCTTGTCCCTAAGAAATGTCCTTGTCCTTATGCGGATTTGATTCATACTTTTCAGCTGTCCTTTTCCTTTTCCCTGCCCCTAAGCTGCGATTCATACTTGTCCCTAAGCAGCTTAGGGACTGTCCTTAGGCAGCCATAAGGACTGTCCCTATGTAACTAAGCAATGTTCAGAAATGTTCTACTTTGTCCCAGTCCCTAAGCAAGTCGGCCAATCAACATACGGCAGTTATACTACATGTGACACCAAAAATAGACAATTACGGACTAACTAGCCTACTAGTGAAAAAATGACGTGAGATTGTGTTGCGTTATCAATTCAATCGTAATTTTTTTGTTTGGTTATTTTAACACAATTTTGCGAGAATACTATTTGGTTTTTAATTTTTGTGCCAAACTGAAATATATATATATATATATATATATATATATATATATATATATATATATATATATATATAATATCTATATATACATATAAATGTTCATGAAGATGTTCTAGTATTCGAATTTTGATGTCCTAAAAGTCAAGTGGTGTTCGAATGGAGATGATAGCTTTTTCAAGATACAGACTTTAAACAAAATGCAGTTGATCCCAGTGACGTTTGAGCATTAGTTCATGTGAAAATGACTATCCCGTTGTCCTCAAGGAGTATGGATCAATCACTCCCATAGACAAGGACATTCCCTTTGAACCTTAGAGACATTTCTTTAAGACAGGTACAAAGCATAAGGACACAGGGACAAGGACACGTAGGGACAGGGACAAGGACAACGATCAGGGACAGGGACAAAGTTTAAGGACGAGTATAAACAGGCTTAAAAAGTACGCGTGAAAAGGCGTGCTACTGAAGCTTTTTTGAATTTTGAACATCTGGATTGAATTGAAACCTGGAATTCCTCATTTCCTCGATACCATAATTCATATATAAACATTCGCATTGCTGACTGCTAAAACATTTAACTGCCGACATCCCAAGATCCGCCAAGCTTGGCGCGACTCGTGCCAGTAACTTGACTTACGGTCCTTTGTGTAATCGTATCCGATAACTGCAAAATAATCCACCAAACGGGACATCGAATATACAATTATAATCGTTCAAATAGTAACCACATCAAATAGCTCGAATAAATGGAAGAGTCTGCAGGCCATGCTGTTGTCTTAAAAAAATCATAACATATTATTAAAAACGCTTGCCCATTTTTGCCAAATTTTTAAAAATGAATTTTAAATTGTTATGGACCCATTTATTAATTTTTTGCTTAAAACCTGAATTTTAAGCACCTAAAGTTTTCGTTGCATCACTTCAAACTGTCCACGCTAATCCTCCCTAGTCCCGTCAGCTCAAAGCAAAAAACATGCCTGGCTGAAGTTACCCTCCAATATCGTTTCTGCAAGCCCACAGTAGTGGCTTAGCGTAGACAGGTATGGCCCGGCCGGAAAAAATCCGATACGCTTGCAGCTGAGTGACCGAATTTGCCCTAAAATTTATTCAGGGGACCCTCCCCCAGACCCCTGCAAACACTGTGGCTCTTAGGCGAAGCATTTTCCTTCGAGAACCTTTGTTTGATGTATCGAATTGTTTGAGATACAAACCGCCGGAATTTGAGCTTTCAAACGAGCGAATACGGGACGTTATTACAATACAGAGGTTCTGTTCTTCTTCTGTTCTCTGTTCGGGTCTTCTGTCCGAGAGCTATTTTGATAGGGATTCTAGACAGCTGGAAATCAGATTCATGGCTGGCTGACGATGGGGGTTCTATATTTTTATAAAAAAATGTTGTGGGAAGCACGTGGCAGCCGAAACTAATTTTTCCTTCTATCTTCACACAGGAAAACCAGCGATCCAATTCTCTATAAATCACCATCTAAGACTTCGGATGGTATTCGGAGGGGTTTCGGACATCTTTATAGGGTATTCGGCGGGTTACTTTTTGGACGTTTCAATGACAGGTTCGGATGTCTTAATTTTATTTAAATAAGTTCTAAATACAGTCTAAAACTTTTTGAATTAAATTCGGACAAATTTTAAACATTCTGAAGATGTCACTGTTGACTGGTTCATCAATCAATGCTCCCAACCAATCAATTTTGGGCACCTTAATTTCATCCGAAATTTGTCTTAACGTTTTTATATTAAATATATTATGCAAAATTAAGACACATTAAAAATGCCTAAATTTCATCCGAATTTTAGCTGAATTACTTAATGAATAATTTACAAATTTTTCGGACAAAATTAAGACATCCGAAGCTTTTATTAAAACATCTGAAAACCCTCCGAATACCATATAAATATATACGAAATCTGTCCGAATAACTTCCGAAGTCTTAGATGGTGTCATGGTGATTTATACGAAATTCGGATCGCTGGTTTTTCTGTGTCAGTTTGACCTCTGCACGCATTTTTGCTTCAAGAACCCCTATTTCATTTTTTGGATTTTCTGAGATACGAAACCCCGAAATCTGAACCCTCAGTGAGGGACGTTTACGCAATTTTTATCCGAAGTCCTTGTTTTTTCCGTTCTACTTCTAATCGTGTCTAAATGGTGTCAGATTATTGTTTACAATTTTTTAGAGTCAAAATGAAGGCTCTTTGAAAGGATTCTAGCCGAAAAATTGGCCAAATTCGCCAGAACCGTCCAATTTTTGACCAAATTCAAACTTGGCCTCAATTTAGGCTTAGTATGGGGCTTAGACTTAGGCTTAGTATCAGGCTTAGGCTTAGGCTTAGGTTCAGGCTTAGGTTCAGGCTTAGGCAATAAAAAATAGAAATTTTCAGAAAAAATTTTGCCAGCTTAGCCTAGAGAATCCTGCCACCTAAGCCTAGACGATGCCTTAAAACATCATAACGCACTCAATACTATCCAAAAACAAAGATTATAGCCATTTTTGGCTTCGAACTTTGGCCTACGTTCACTTCCAAAAACACTGAAAATGCTATTTTCAAGGGGTCATAGCTCAAAATCCAAATTTGTGGATAGGGGTTCTATTACAAAAAATGCTTCCCTCAAGTTGCTCTAGTCCAAAAAATAGGTCCACTATTCCCCCACAGGAAAACTATTTCTAGAAAAAAACTAGAAAAAAACCAGAAAAAAACTAGAAAAAATTATCTAGTTTTTTTCTGGTTTTTTTCTAGTTTTTTTCTAATTCTTCCTGACGAATATCTGGTTTTTTTCTGGTTTTTTTCTGGTTTTTTTCTAATTTTTTCTAACTTTTTTCTGACTTTTTTCTGGTTTTTTTCTAACTGCCAGTCTCACGATCTAGTTTTTTTCTACTTTTTTTCTGGTTTTTTTCTGACCCTATAGAGAATGTTTTCTAGCTTTTTTCTGGTTTTTTTCTAACTTTTTTCTGGTTTTTTTCTAGTTTTTTTTCCAGCTGTTTTCTACGTTTTTTCTGGTTTTTTTCTAGTTTTTTTTCTGGTTTTTTTCTGATTTTTCACCAACCCTTTCTTGGACATTCTCAATTTTTTCACAGTGTTCCCTGCTGATTTTCTTTATTGTTCAGCCACGTTAATGCTCTTTATATACGTTTTCTGAAACTGAATTCTAGTTGTTTTTTGAGGGTGTCTAGTTGTTTTATGCACTGTTTCTAGTATGTATATGCTAGGTTTTTAATTTTTTTCCAGATTTTTTCTGTTTTTTTTCTAGTTATTTTCTAACTTTTTTCTGGTTTTTTTCTAGTTATTTTCTAACTTTTTTCTGGTTTTTTTCTAGTCATTTTCTAGTTATTTTCTAACTTTTTTCTGGCTTTTATCTAGTTATTTTCTAACTTTTTTCTGGTTTTTTTCTAGTTATTTTCTAACTTTTTTGTAG